>UELU01143731.1:0-22288 GCA_900490025.1 Megastigmus dorsalis | reverse complement strand
GGACTATATAATTCCCCAATACTGGCAGAGACTTCACCACAACACTATGCGGTATGTCATCTACACCCCTCGCCTGAGATGTAAAATGAGATATGGCGAGAACTACATCTGGAAAAGTAACTGGATGAAATGCAAAACCATCATCAGATGCAGACTATATGATGTTTAGTACGCTATCTATGTCCTCATTAGGCGAGATTGACACCCCCGCAAAGTGTGTATTGAGCTCGTCCGGGGTGAAACCATGTAGCTCCTCCATGCTCTTAGGCAAGAGGCCAAGATTACGCATTTCACTCCAAATATCCTTCCCATGATCAAGAGCGTCAGAAAGCTGGTTACTAAGAAAGGAGGTACGCTCCTGATGCATGCGCACCTCAACCTCATTGCGCAAGTGAAGAAATTCGTCCAGTAGAGCGGCACTCCCAGTCCTTTTATACCGTCTATGCGGAGAGAGAGAGAGAGAGCGAGATTGATTGATTGATTGATATCGAATTTTATTTGCCAAGGCTTTGGCCAAATAACACAAAGATTGTGTACATTTGAGATTACATATATATATATATATATAGATATAGATATCTAAAATAATAGGTCGCAACAAGTTTAAAATAAGAAAAATATAATGCAATAAAATCTCGTTTATACATTGAAGAATACAATATAAGACATCATTTTATTTTAAAATTTTAAGTGATAAAATAATCAAATACTGTAATGACAAAATAAAATATATAAAATATATAGCGCAAATAAGGCATAAGTATATTTAAAATTAAAAATAAAGTTTCAAGTACACGAGCAGAAAAAAAATTAAAATAAAAATAAAAATTTAAAATGATAATTTAGATATAATAAGATAAAACTTAATGTAAAAATAAAAATAAAATTTCTCCTGTAAATAGACTCGCTCAGTAGTATATCAAATTCAGGTATACCATTAGGCATTGTCTAAAAACGTTCAGCAATGATATTTGATGGCAGTTACCTCCGCGGTGTTATGAGGAGTTTAAATTACTTATAATTTCTCAATATTAAGGAAAAGAAAAATTAGAACCATACCTTAAATTGACTTATGATTTCTACATATTAAGGAAAAGAATAATTAGATACCACAACTTAAATTGACTGTTGACGGGCCGCGAAGTATGTTCATAGTTATTTTTTAAGATTAAAGATATTTTACAAAATTGGGAACGTATCTTTCTGGATGAGGCGCATTATATTGGCAACTATTAATTGCTAGCGCCTTTATCTGGCATCTCTATTTTTAATAAGGCACTACCACCAAGTTGAAACTCATTTCATTTTGGTACTTACATTGAGACTACCGTAAATTTGTTGTCATCCAGCATTGATAAAGTTAATGCTAGACAAGGAAGATAATGAGCTGAAAGGAAATGGTCCTTAAACTCAGCAGATAATTGCTGACATAATCGATGAACTCTATGAATTAATATTAACCTTAGTATTTGCATTAATAAAATAATATAATGAACGAAACATTTAAATTTATATTGTGTTTTTTTTTTGCGAATTAAAAATAAGAATTACTTGGCTATTTATCACATGACTTGGCAACTTTATATTATTTGTAAGTTCACCAGTGCAGAATTATTTGTCAAAACCAAAATATTTCGTTGTGCACTTAAGATTTATCATTATAACTTATGTGATATTAAAATTGATCAATTATATAATATTCTTAAATTTCTGTAATAATGTTCTTTTATTTAACATAGAAAATTGTTACTAGTATAATATAGCTAGTAGGGATTTGAATATCAATTTATAAATTCATTTTTAGACGTTTATTATAAAACTATAGTTGTTTCTTTAATAATATTATTAAAACTATATGTAAAAGCACTTGTCTAATTTACTTTTTTTTAAATATTTTTGGGAGATTTCACAACTTTTGTAACGACTGTATATGTAACGAGTATATTGAAATAAACTTATTTTGAAATTGTGTATATAAAATATAATATTAATTATAATTACAGTACATTAATTATAATTAACGAAAAACTTGAATTAAACTTAATGTGTATTTTTTTACTACATTGCAATTTTATGTATATGCACATATAATTACAAAATACTGTAATTAGTCTTTATTCAACGAAATCATAGAAGTGTCACCTATTTGATTGACCACTATTAGATTAAATTATAGAATCCACAACCACTTAAGTAGCCTGTTATATATATATTGGTAGGCAAGTGCCTTACCCACTAAGACAACGACTACACCAATGTTGTTCAATTAAACTGTTATCTTCCTACACAGGGATGAACTGGTTATACAGACAGACCCAAAAATTAATCAAATTTAAAAAATTATTCTTTTATAATTTTACAATATATTTTTATACAGAACTATACTAACATTGAAGATTGAAAGTTATTAAAATTGATTTAAATATGTTCAAAAAGAATTTCTGACGATACATAAACATTAATTTGACAAACTTTTGGTTATCAATTTGCCCTTTTATGACATGTTAATCCAAATATTCTTAGTTTATGATTTCTAATACATATTTTTTATCGTTGATACATAAAATAAATTACTTATTGTTACACAAAATTTGAAGTGTACGGCATCGATCATTCAAAACTTCCTAACAGTTCCGCAACAAACGAACTCACCGTTTTCCCACATAATTATGTACTTACATTAGACAGTCTGCCATCCGCCAACTTACACCGTTTCAAGACTTTACATACTTATACTTAAGTGCCATCCCGGTTGTAAATATCCAGGTAGATTCCACCTAGATTTTCACCTGAGCTTCTACTTGATATTTCAGATGAATTTCATCAGAATTTTTGGTGTAATTCACCTGAAATTCACCTGGATTATTTCCTGTAAAAATTTTAAACACGTCAGGTAAAATCTACCAAGAAAATCTGAAAAACTACGCGATTTCCATGTGATTTCTCGGTTGATTTCACATGAATTTCACATTCCAAATTATTCGTGGTGAAATTCGTCTGAAATTTGAAGTGGAAATTCAGGCGGAAATCTAGGTGGAATCTACCCCGGAAAAAGTAACTTTAAAGTCTACTTGCGCTGTGTTGTACTTATATGGTGTTCACGTTCTTACTTACTCTGATGCATGCAGCAAAAATTTCCCTTGTTTTAGTTGCAATGGCATGCCCAAATCAACCGAATATCTAACCTGTGGTCAATCAAATAGGTATATATATATATGAAACTTATTCGATCATTATGACTAGCTTTTTGTCCGAAAGATTTGGATTGTTCCACGGCTGCTCCTCAGCTTTTCCAAAAATTATGAAGACTAAATTTGTCGTAAAGTATATGGCTATAGTCATGTAAAACAGTAAATACCACTGATTCACGTTTTTCTGAAAAAAGAAAGAATTGATTAGTGTTCTTATTAAATATATTTGGTTTAGTTTGATATAGTGCTAATGTATAATCATTATACAGTTAATAAAACTATGAATCGTGTTACATAAAGTATTTTTAAACAGTTTAGAAAAAGTAGTTAGATAAACTGCTGAAAAATTTAAATGACTTTCAACTTTCGCTCAATATCTTTAACGTCAGAAAATAATTACATTTCTTGATCTTGATTTCTTTTAAATTATCGATCAACCGCTTTTTCAATGGGAATATTATTCTATTTAAACATGTTTCAGATCATAATCATTTCGATATGTCTCTAAATACATAATAAGAAGAGAGAATGTCATTTGAAATACGGAAAATCAAATCCTATACTCACAGTATCGGTAACAATGGCATTGGCTACAATCGGCCCTACAATCCCGCATAATTGTGCCGCAGTGCCGAAAATGGAGAAGAGTGTGCCGCTGAAATTCGGAGTCAAATCCGTACTATTTAGCAGGACACCGGACGTCGCACCGGCATTTAAGCCAATACATAAGATCATAATCGCAACCATCACCGTTCTATCGCTCGTGTTGATCAAACAGAGCAAAAGCAACATCGCAGCTGGACCCCACATGCCGATTGTGTTGGCGATTTTGCGAATCACTCCGACTCTGACTCCCCGTTCCAATGCAAAATCGGATAACCAGCTGATCGGAAAAGACAGTAGCCACTTCATCAGGTAAGGCAACGCTGAGAGTCCACCGGCCTAGAATCGCCACATTATGTACTGTGATAAATGTTATAGAGAAGCAATTTATATGATTGGTTGTACAGACCTCATCTATATCGAAATTGAAAGCGTTTTTCATAAAATTCGGCAGCTGTGAATTTATTACGAAATAGTTTCCCACTTCACCACATAAACAGATAAAATAAGCCCATACTGGAACTGATTTTGCAATTGCTTTCCAAGGAAATTTAAGATTCTGCAACATTTTTACAGATGATTTAATAGTTTCCAAAAAACCTAGATGTGTATGAAAAAATTATACACAAAATAGGCCGTGAACATTAGAGTGCATGAACTAGGATTGCCAGGTACCTTTCTTTTTTCAGTATTGCTCGAATTGCCTAGATTACTTTCGATGTAATATCTTTCTTCTGGAGAAATTCTTGGATGTTCGGCTGGCGTATTTGCCGACAGAAAGTAAAAAATAATAGCCCAGATAGTCGCTACTAAGCCGTACATGTAAAAAATACCCGGCCATCCGACACTACTAGCTGCTATCTGACCTCCCAAGAACATTGAAACTACTGTACCGATACTTGTACCACTTGTAACGAAAGTCCCTGAAAATAAAGTGGTTCATTTAAATAATATATTTATATTACATAATTATTTTTAATGAAAAAGCATTGAGTGACGTAATGTACCATAAAAGTGAAAGTATTGTGAACTTCAAATATTCATAATACGAACGATCTAAAGCCTGAACTATATGAAATGATTGACTGAAAATGAAAAATATATATTAAAGATTGATATCAAAGCGTTTCCCTGATGTGAGTTCTAATATGTAACTGATTGTTTTCTGGTAAAATATAGCAATTATATCTACCAAATCGTGATCTTTCAGTATACGGTGTCCACTTAGGAATAAGATTGAGCAGGCAGGGATTCATTGAAGAGCCACCTAAACCTACTATCGTTGCGCAGATCAGAGTTGATACGAAGCCAGTTTTTATAGTAAGCACTGGAATTATTAAGCACATAATACCGCTGCTTAGCACACTGATCGCAAGTAGTTTTTGCACGTTGAATCTCATTATGACGAAGCCGAATGGTATCTGAGCTGCAGTCTGTCCCCATAGCACACAACTCAAAAGCAATGACTTTTGGTTTCCATCCCAGTTGAACGTCTGAAAGATGGATATTTTTGTAAGAACACATAGAGACAAACTATTAACAAAATGATATTGATCGAGCTGAAACTTTGGGAATTTCTTTATTATGCCATACAATAGAAACTTTCCTATTTTGGGCCATATTCATCTAAGGACTTCAAATGGCAGGTCTTTTAAAAATGGTGAAAAATTTGTTTTTAGCTAAAACTTAAAAAAAGTTAATTTTTCATGACGTGAAAAAGACAAAATTGAAAAACTATAAAAATAATTCATCTTTTTTGTATTGAACACATTTTCTAGGATCAATTGCTTCCAGAATAATCATATAGAAAAACAGGTAATATTGACAAAAATCATATATTTTCTTTTATAATTTGAAAAGAATTGTCCCATAGAAATTTTAAATGTAAAAGAATACCTATAATAAAACTAAACTTTTCTCTGTTGAAAAATAGATGCTAGGAACGATGCTTGGGGGTGCGATATGTTTACCTATAATTAATTTCTGGAGTTATAATAACTAATAGCAATAAAGATAAAGATAAAAGTATGATGACGATGACGATAATGAATGATGGCTCATAAAAAAAACTTTTTCAACGTTTCCGAACTGTGTTAATCTTAGAATTGTTTGATTATCTGTAATAATAAATTAAGTAATAAAAAAAATTGAATTTCACCTCCTCATTGAACACTGTATATACTTATATACTGATATCTTCAAAATATCAATTCAAAATCGAGAGAATAATTTATTGCTGTTTCTTTATTTAATTTTAAGGCGATACATTTATATTTTACATTATGCTTTTAATGTAGAGATCTTTGTCACACTAAGTCCAATTTTTTAATTAAAAAATATTTTTTCGTTTATTTATTGTAAATACTGACGACGAGACTATCTACACTCTGTAACATTCACCCGTAAGTGAATGGCTACACCGCTGTTCACTAACTTCTAAAGGAGCCAGAAAAATATAATAATTGCGGCGTTTATATCAACAAAACACTCCTAAAATAATTCTTAACATGAGGTGAAATAAAAATATTGCAATACTGGGATTGGAAAATTCCGTAAGTACTTAGATATCTTGAACAATTTTGAAGATTAAGTACTGCGAACGCGTCACGATTCTAGTGTTGTAATATTTCTCATAAATTTACTACAAGGAATATAAAAATTGTGAATCTTTAAAACATTAAAAAAGTAATCATATTGAAATAATTATATATTGCAAATAATGTATCACTGACATCATAGAACAAATAATTTTTAACATAAAATGAAAGCACCGATTCTAATAATTATAATTTATCATTTGCATACCGGAACATCTGTCTTGTTAGATTTGGTATCCGTCATTGCAATAACAGCCACTGACATTAAAGTGTTAAATCCATTATTTATTATGATAGCAGTAAAGAACATCAGAATCTGCCAATGTCTAGTACCCCATATCTCTGAAAAATTAATATACATTTCCTTATAATAATAATAAATTAAGTTATCTTATATGAACTAAATTATTGTAATAAATTAATAATATTCAAAATGGTGGACTTACGGTTTAAAATGTCTTAAACTATTGAACATATGATATTTTATTAGTTTGGTAAGTAAGTATATGTACGAATAAGTAAGAATTGGATGCTCTAGAAGATTACGAATAGATAATTTTAAATTTAATTATTCCAAATCTAAAATCTATCTTTTCTTGGTATTAAAATAAAACTGTACAATGTACAAAATATTAAATCCGATTGAAATTAATTAACTAGTCATCAGTTTATTTAAACAATGTATAGACGCAGTTGATGTAAGTATTGAATAACAAAATAACTATTTAAAATTTTTGTTGATGTTATAATAAAAAAGGAAGAATAAAAAAAATATTATTTTATGCTTTATTTACTTTATTTAACAAGAAATAGATAATATAAACAATTTTATCTTTTATGAAAAAAGATAACATTGACTTTCTATGTATGCAGTACATTTTTAAATATTTTAATAAAACTTAAAATACTTTAAATGAGAATATTATAGTAGATGTAACAATAATTATTTCACGATTTCATTAAGTATAAGTAATAATTTAAAAAATTTTTAAGAGCAATATTTATATAATGATTTTTCTTATGCACCATTTATATTGAATATACAAACTCATAAGAATATAAGAACGTAAAAGTTTTATGCGCTAATGATTTGATAAATGATAAAAAACAATAAACACTTATAATAAAATAGTATTTAATATTATAATAACCGAAATCATTTCGAACAAACATTACTTGTTGGTTTTTCAGCGAGCTCCATTCTCACCAAGATGCCTTTGAAATTTGGTTTCCTTGTTATAATATAGTTATGTTAGAATTAATTAATTTAATTCGATATATTTAGCATCCCGGTATGTAAAAATTATTATTATATATTAAATATTTATTAAGAACAATCACAGCTTTATGGCAGTCGACAAAACCGTAGCTTGAGGTTCACAATTTTCAAATAAGTTTATTTCCATAAATACTTTCCACAAAGTAAACCGCCCGAGTGGACTCGGTACTGATTTCTTGATCAAAAGTTGTTTTAATTTATGATTTTTTTTATTATGTTATAAATCGCAAATCTTTATCAAGATTTATAAGAATTTTAAAGATCGATCTGCCTTTAAAAATGACATGCATGTTTGGCAAATATGTATACAATAGAATAATACGATATTACATAACATAAAATGCTTATTGCATGTAGATAATGTTTGGAAACATGAAATAGCGGATTGAAAAATTGCAAAATATGATGTTAATGCAGAATATTTTTTGTTTTTATTAAATATGTTCTTGATGCACTACGGTAGTTCAACCTACTTATAATTTTAAATAATTAATTACTATCTAGCTTTTTCTTTTAAAATTATGACAAGACAAATATTTAGAATTTTCATTAGGATGACACTAACAAGTAAGAGTATATAATATAGGCCGAGAATCTTTCAATTTATTGAAAATCATTCATCATTTATCATAAGCAATTACAGCGGCCTCCGATTCTGTTTCGTCGCCCATTACTGCTGCTCCGGTTGTTTGCTAAAATACGCATCTTCGACTTCTTCTGTCCAGTCATTCCACGCCTTCTTACCCTCGGCGATCTTTGCAGCAACGGCCTTCTCGGCTTGTTGCTCCAAATCTCTAATCTTGGAACCGAGGTTTTGGCCAGCCTCAACAGTCGAGTTCTTAGCCTCGTTGATTCTATTCGCCCATTTTTCTATCTCAGCGTTGATAGACTCCGCGGTGTCTTTCATTACTTGTACGGCCTTCTCTTTAAGCGCATTGTAGATGTTTCGTCTCAGTCCTTTTACCCATTTTCCATCTTCCTTTATGTCTTCGAGGGCCTCGCTAGCGGCACTTTTGTCGGCGTCCGATAGGCTTTTTATGCTACCAAATCCCCAGTAGTCCCCACCTCCTTCTTTGCCGCTGATTGTCTGGTCCGGCTTTATGTTTTAAGAGACTTTACTTTTCTATATTAGTAGTCCATGATTTATAACTGAACTTTAATTAATATTTTTAAAGAATTTTAAAAGCAAATCAGTCAGACTGATTGTATGGAGAGAGGATTTATTCTATCAAAATAATTAAAATTTAATTTTTTTGATATGACGTTGATGGATATCCGTATCAGCTATGAAATCTATATATGACTAAATACAGATTGAAAGCTTCTTCGGACAACGCCGAATATATCAGTAGAAAAATATTATCTTACCTCAGTAGTAGATTCCATCTCATCCTCCGCGTGAGCCTGAAATAAAATTTTTCACATTTTTTACTTTAGATTGGCCAACAAACAACACTAAAATTTCCATTGTCAACGTAGATTTAGTCGGGTTACTATTGAGCCTTTAGCCAATTTTGAAAAAATTGTTTATTTTTAATTTCTGATTTCCATATCTTAATTTATTAAACTATGAATTAGTTTTTACGTTTAAAATTTGTGAAATCGTCAAAATATGTTTAAGAGACTTAGATGAAAAAAAATCTTGAATTTTTATGTTTTAAATAAAAAGATATAGTCGATTAAATAGAAACATAACCATGATACTACAGTTGTTGGGATAGTTACCCTACACGCCTCGATTGCAAATCTCATGCACACAATGAATTTAAAAGTTGTCATGATTTGACACTATTGTAACAAGGAAACATTTTATCTATACTTAATATTCAGATCAAAATAATTTGACATTTATAACATTGATAAAAACTACAGATAATTTTGACTTTACCCTGTATATGGTATAACGTGAAAGCATTATAAATAATTTTTTAAGATAACTTTTCATTTATTATAAATTCATTTATAGTATCGATATTTTCATTTTATCAATAGCAAGATTTTAATTTTTCTGATAAACTAATTTACATAAATTTTTACGCAAAAATAATAAGATTTTATAGTTCGAACATTTTGGGGTCCTTTACCCGAGTCTTGTCTACGTTTAGTTAGACAACAACATAGTAACTATAAATAATTCATCGATAGTTTTACTTACTAGTACCAGCGCACTACCCAAAAATACGAGGATCAAAATTTGTTTGAACATTATTGGATTTTGATTTTTGATACGAGATATAACAAACACGAGCGAAACAAGCTTACCTTGCTCTATTTAACTTGACTGAAACGTGCACAAAGATTTATTCATGCACTTTAATGTGCGATCGAATGCACTATCGTGCATTTAGTCACGTTTTTTAAAACGTTATCCTTAACAAGAAATAATCATAAAAAAGTTAACCAATATATGTCCGTATGAATCATTAGAATAAAAAATTTTTTATTGAGTTTCAATATCATATTTTCATAAATATCAATTAGATTTTTTAAATACGTCTTTATGATTTAAAAGATATTAAGAGCAGCATAGGTATGAAAAAGGTAAAAGAAGTAAATTTATTTTCGAGATAAAAAAACGTAGAAAATGTGTATTGAAAAATAAAAATCGATCCTGAACTTCCTGAAATATTTGATGCTCACACACTCTCTCAAACATACAGCAGCACAATATCGAATTCTTATGTTAAGACACTTGAAAATATGTTCCTATAACATTTTCATTATCTTTTGAAAAACGAGACATTCATACCATTTCAAAGCTCTCTCGAAGAAGCAAAATGGGATTCTACAATCTTGCACGCAATAAACAGTTTACTGTATTTAGATAACGTTTGTTAAAAATGAAATCATGCACTTACAAATTTTACAATGTGACATAATTAGAATATTGCTTCCTCCTAGAGATATCCTTGTAATCGTAAAAAAAAATTGTTTAAAAAAACTGTGTGCGTATGTGTGCGTGTGTGTACAGTACGCAATTACTAAATCACCTACCGATAGTCGGTGTCAGACACATCAGCGTAGTCGTTGAGGCAAATTTTACCTATGTAAAATTCTTGGCGAAATACATTGCGAAACTGTGGAATCAATAATACGATTATTATTAGAATTATTGAATACTTACATGACTTACTTGAGACACTATATTCTATTTAATTTAAAGGTATGTCGGAGCCAAATCAGCGAATCGTACTTTTCGTTATACGCAAAATTTACGCACCTGTTGTTCATTCCAACGGTCTCAAAATATCCACAATAAAACTCTTTCTAGAGGATTTCCGGAATGTATCAAGAAGGACTTCGTCCAGAATTCCGCAATTGGCCTCTTGTTAAACGACAAGCTGCAAATAGTTTGCAGGGTCAAATCTGCGACCGGCACGAGCTAAGACAACACCACAGACTATTTCGAGCAGCTATTCGACCGTGACAAGTTCAGCGACGTGTCCCACGTAGGTAAAATAGGGGGGCATGAAAGTCGATTTCGCGCCCTAGGGCTTAAAAAATGTGTTACGCACTTGGGACGCCGTAGGTGTTCACTCGCCCTCGTGTGATGTGGCGCCCTCGAAGGTCGAACGACAAAATCACCCATAGTGCGTGAATCACCTACTTCTCGTCCTGTAGTCCAAAACTCGTGTACATTGACTTTGGGTCAGTCAATTTTCCTCCCGAATAGCGTATACTATTTTTTTTTACCTAGCGAGGGCGATAATACTAAATTCTCGGACAGGTGCCGGAAGAAAAAGTGGTATTTTCGATAGGCTAGGCAAAAAATGAATCAATCTTCGTCTTCATAATTTGCGCAGGTGGAGCGCGAATCGTCTAATCGCAACTCGTGACACAGGTCGACGGCTGATCGCATGCTTCGAACTACGCTGTGTCACAGGTGCAATAACTGAGGATCGCAAATTCCGGCCTATCTTATTGTTAGTTAACTTTTTATCCTACTTTGCGGTGTGTTTATTAAGCATTATATTTAATTATTTAATTTATTTATTTAATTTTTAGAATAAGACGTGCAGAGCAGGATAAGTGTGCGAACAGTCACGCGAAAAATACATCTTAAAGTGTTATTTTAAAAGAATTATATATTTTCAGTATTGTAGTATGTATATAATTAAATGATATATAAAAGAAGAATAAGAAAATATGGATCCATGTAATCAAAATGAATGACTCAATTTATTGAAAATCGTACACCATCGATCACAATCAATTACGATTAATCTTCTCACGGTTCCGGTTGCGGTAAGTTCCCTGCTTCCGCTGCTTCCTCCTCAGCCAGCTTCCTCTGCTCTTCTTCATAAGCTTGCTGGGCCTCCTTTACCCAGTTATCCCATATCTCTTTACCTTCAGCTGCCTTTGCTGATATTGCATCCCGAGCTTGTTTCTCCAAATCTCTGATCTTGGTACCGAGGCCTTGGCCAGCCTCAACGGTCGAATTCTTAACCGCGTCGATCCTCCTCGCCCATAGATCCTTCTCGTCGGCGAGTGACTGCGCGGTGTCCTTCGCTAACTGTAAAGCACTTTCTGTCAGTTTGTTGGTGACGTTTTTACCGAGACCTACGGTCCATTTGCCTTGTCTTTTTATTTCTGCGAAAGCGTCGCCGGTGACGTTTTGGCCGGCGTTCCATGCGCTCTTTACGCCACCGACTCCCCACTTGAGCCAGCTTCCTACTTTGCCGGTGAAGGTTGGGTCCTTTGTGTTTAAGGAATATTTTGATTAATTGTGAATAGTTCTGTGCATTATCAAACTTTAATTGTGTTTAAATTGTGTCAATGAAACATAATTTTAAAAATTTTTTGGGCAAAATAAATGTTCGAAGGATATAGCTAGTATTCAAATGAAAATCATAAAAGTAAGTTTTTCATAATTGTATAGTATAGTATGTATAGCATATGAGCTTATATATATATATATAGTTATAATTGTATAAAGCTTTATATAATCACACATAGCTGTTCACAACTATATTATACCACTATATATATATATATATATATATAATTCACTGCGCCTCGCTAGTAGGCAACCCGTTATTTGCACTAGCAAGAGAAAAGTAGTGTTTAGGATTATTTGTAGAGATAAAATTTCACTTGAACAACATTTATTCATGAACCTTCGAATATTTATTTTTGTATTTTTTTTCTCACTTGCATATACAGTGAAAATATCCATATATAATTATATACAGTTATATATAATAATGTACAATTACATATGGAATCTTTTTACCCGGGATACAAATATAAATACACTTTCAAAATTCCTTAGAGCGATACATAAAATTTAAGAAAAATGTTTTTTAAAAAATATTACCGGAGTAGTAGCTTCCGCCTCGTCGTCTACGTTGGCCTGAAAAAAATTTTTAACATTTATTTAGACATTTATTTACAGAATAAAATTTTTATTTTTATTATCGATTGACTAACTAGTAATACCAAAATCTTCATGGTTACTTTTATTTATAGATATTCAAAATTATATTATAATCAGAGACAGTTTGACAAAGGTTCAGCACTGTAGATTTAATATGAGTATTGGGTAGATCGATACGAAAATTATTTAAAATCTATCAGTACCAATTTATATAAGAGTGATAAAAAAGTACAGATAATTTTGGCTCACTTTACCCTATATATGGTATAAAGTGAATGAGTTTAAAAATTAGTTTTTGAGTTAACTTTTCATGTATTATAAATTCATTTAAAGTTAAGATTTTAATTGTCTGACAAACTAATTTACGTACACTTTTACTCAAAAGAAGAAATTAGATTCTATATAGTTCAAGTATTTTTGGGATCACTTTACCCGAGTCTCGTCTACGTATAGTTAGACAATAATATAGAAAGAATAAATAATTATTGGAGGTTTTTACTTACTAGTACCAGCGCACTACCCAAAAGTACCAGGAACAAAGTTTTTTTGAACATTATTGGATTATGATTTTTGACACGAGATATAACAAACAAGAACAAAACAAACTTGGCTTGCACTATTTAACTTGATACCATCGTGCACAAAGACTCATTAATGCATTTTATTACGGTTACTGCTACACATGAATTTTAAAAAGTTATCGTTAATTCATGACGGAGTAATAAACATGAAAATATTTCTGACGCAATTTTTATATATTTTAAATACTATGAAATCGAACCCTTTTTTCTTTACTATTATTTAGCTAATTGCATGAAGATGCAATGGAAAAGTAAGATAATTGTCAAAATTGGCCCATATTATGTATAAATTAAAATTGGTAAGCCTTCCGATAAAATTGTCACTACAACCTTAGTCAAAGATTTAGTGAAGCGTGTGACATTACATTCTAATAGAAAAGGTGACAGGTAATTTTTAAAGCCATTAGAATTTACTTATAAGTTGCTTAACTGCTTACTCATGGTCCCTCATAATTAGACAAGACTGTACTTCTTTACAATTATTTAGAAATATGCATTGTTCTAACCTCCCTGGATATGACACTGCATAATAATTACTCTACATAATTACCCTATTTGTAATTTATTAGAAGATCCAGATCAGATAATATGAGAACAAATAATTGAATGTTCCTAATTATTTTTTTCAACACTATATTCATAAAATCTACAGATTTTTTTATCATGCATGAAATATGGGTTAGATTTAGAGTTAGCAAGAACATGAAAACATGAAACGTCTTTAGGAGCTCATTATCCATGTATTACAAGTCAAGATTAAATAAGTTTTATTTTTTTTTATGGGAAGGATGATTGATCCACATGTATTAACTCGTATATTTTTAATTTGTCGATGAGTAATCCTATGTGGTATGGTACTCATTGTAGCCAGTAAATTGTATAAGAACTCAAAATTTTTTGGAATTCTTTAAAAAAAAAAATATTCTAAACTTGTACGTGCTAATTTTTTATTTAATTTCTGTTATATGCTGATAACTGATGACATCTGCCATTTGCTATAGTTTTATTTAAAGAAGTTAGCTGTAAAGCGTTTTTAGCTTATTGTAATATAAGAGATAGATCGTCAAAAAAAATTGATGGATTAATTTGTCATACAATAATATAGAATAGTAGAGTCATTTTTTTTATCGAATGTTGAATATTTTACCTTGCAATGTAATGAAATTACTAGTTTTTCAAAGTTATTAGTTGAAATAAAACTATATATATTTTTTATTCTTTGGGAGCCGTTAAATTATTTATTATGAAAAGTCACGAAACTTTAGGTATGCATTCATTACATTGGCACGCAAAATTAAAAAATTATTCTATTCTTGAGATTTAACATATTCGTATCTATTATGAATCACTGGATCTAAATTTGATTTCAGAACTAGTCCACGACATCACAATTTTGAGATATCATATATTTCGATAATTTTGAGATATCTTACATTATGAAACAAAAAAATTTTTTTGATTATCTTGGTAGTGGTATTTACTACCCATTGCCCCGGTCGAAATCCATTTTGAATGATTCACGTAGGATTTTAAGTATACTGCTAATATTTAGCGAATTCGTTTAATGCAATATAGTACAATAATCCAATATATTTTTTCTATCATCATATATTTTTCATATATTTTTCAATTCATAGTCTATGTTTTAATTTTGTAGAACGAAGGAACACCTTAGCTCTGCACAATGACGGTTTGAGACAGATTTTCTGTTTAAAAAACGTGCTAGTCATGTAGAATAATGGACATAATAATATGTGATTATGCATTAGTGGTGTATTATTGAATATATTACAATTGTGCTCATTACTTTTGATGAATCGTGTATATTAGTATTAATCGTGGTCAATTTTCGACCTTGATGCTTTTGTAATTTACAATGATACTACTAATTAAGTATTAATTCGTTTTTGATATTTCTATCAATCAATAAAAGAACATATTTTATTTTTATAACTTTATATAATATAAGTAATTTAGTAAATTTATATAGGAACTGTGAAATAAAAGTTTTTATTTGATTATTATCAACGTGATTCAGAACGATATATTGAAGTAATCGAGAAAATGTACTTTAGTGAAAAAAAATGAAAAACTGATGTTTTTTCTATAAACCACTCATATATTGCACACCGTTAATCCATAAAATTATCGTGAATGGAAAATAGAAATGAGACGCAATGATGATTTTTTCACGAAAGCTCTTCTCACTCTCTCGTTAATTGGCTGCAGGCGAATAAGTACCGATAGCCACTTGTGTGACCTAATAACGGCCTGGTGCAATTTCACCGAGCGCCGGCAGAAAAATGGCACGGAGCAATCCGCGAAATTTCTGCGTATCCGGATGGTTTCGAGGAAAAGACGCATTTCTTTTCCTCTTCTTTTTGAAGATTCGATATTTCGGCGTACGATGCGAATTTTCGTTCGAAAATGTCCAATGCTTACGTTGTCGGTCAACGCGATTATAACCAATAGATAATTATACAACCAAAGTGAGTATTGTATTGCCATATTTTAAGATGACAGAGAAAGTTACAGTTGCAAAGCTGTGAAAATTGTACTTACGCGCATACGCATCTCAGTGTTTAGCTAAAATATTTGAGTTAAACAATTAAGTCATTTACCAAGACAACATTCGAGCCAGTATCCATTTTCGCTTCAGTTATAAAACTCACAATCATCTTCGCTATTATACAATACCAAATAGCCGCGAAAATTCCTGTGCACAACAACTTTTATGTCCTATAATGAAAATCCTCGTATTTTTCGTACGAAAGCCTGTATCGTAAAAGCAAGAGAGCCGCAGTGTCCGTTAGCCGAGCGCATCGATAACCAATCGTTGCTATTCCCACCTACAACACCGTAATCTCCCCTTGAACAGTTCACGCGCGCATCCAGCATCCAAGTCACGTCCTCGAATTACAACTATCCCATTATAATCGTCATTGGCTATATATCGCGGGTGTGTGTAACTTCGATATAACTGGCGATTCTCTCTTGCGGGCTTAAAGTATAAATAATAAAAAGGGAGGGAGGCCCCGTGGGCCATAGCTTTGTATATGCAGTACAGAGGCTCTGGGAAAAGTCGACAAGTTGCGTGGCGCGCAGCAGCCAGCCGACACTGCACCAGAGGTAAACAATGACAAAGCGGCAGTTCTCGCGTCGATATTATACTCGCGGAATCTCTCTCTTTCTCTTTCTCTCTCTTGTTCGGCATTGAGCAGCTCTCCTCTCGACTTGTCCGTTAACCGGCCGAATAACCGATGCGAACCGACACACACACACACACACACACACACACACACACACATGCAGCATTTCCTCCCTATGTGTGTGTGTATAAACTCTCTGCCTTGGTGCTGAGAAATTTCAGATGCAGCAGGTCAGCGGCCCTAGAATTTCCTCTCTCTATCTCTATCTCTCTCCCTCTGTGTAAAGGTATAGATATGCGCCGTATACCCTTTATGCAGCCTTAGCGGGGGATATGGGCATTAATCAAAATGAGTTATCGAGCTAAATAACGAAGTGGTTTACGGTATCAAAGCTATATGCGTGAGAGAGCTTGGATACGATGGTGGTGTGCGTGGTATATTTCGCGGAATTGCTCGTGGCCTGCACCCGCAGCTGATGAATTTTCTTGCTGTATACGTTTCAACCGTTTTTTTTTTTCCGTCTCTTTGCTCGCAGGGCTTAAGTATGGTTTCGTTGTTGTTGTTGTTCGCTGCTGCTGCTCCTGTTGTTTTTTTTTTCTTTTCTCTTTGCAATGGAAGATTAATGTCGAGTTGGCTTAGCTAACGAGCTTCTGCGCGTGAGCGCCTAACGATACACGTACATATATATATAATAGGAGCGAATCGTTGGATTATATTTTCAATTATTGGTCAAGGGATCGGATGCTGTACCGCCCGCTGTTGGCTCTTTGTATTCCGATTCTCTGGGTTATGAATCTTCCGTTGGTGCGTGATATTTTTACTTTCTATACAGTGTACGCGCAGGTGAATCTAATTCAAAGGTTTCTCCCATTACGAGTGTGCGTTGTACGTGTACTGGGTAATCTCGTGTATATCGAAGAGGAATAAGTGGCTGACCGTTGGCTGATGTAAACAAAAGCAAGGGTTACCGTGTATTTTGTGTTTCAATTTTATCACTGATAGATAAATCGAGATTTGATAATAGTATATATTTAAACGTGGAAAGAGTTGGATTAAAAAAATGAAAAATACATCTTTTTTTTTTCTTAACTTTTTAAAAAGAATGTGTCAGCTTACAATAGGATTTAATTCAAAATAATTATTAGCATTCTAACGGTAAAATGTAATACTGCACTTACATTCCGAAACTATAATATGCAGATTTGAAAAGACGGCATAAATTTAAATGTGTCCACTTAGGTAATCGAATTCATGAGTAGGGTTATATATAGGAAGGAGATATAAAGGTCATCGTCCAGAATTCGCTGGTTCGTTCGGAATGTCCTCGCCAGTGAACAAAAAAGAAAAGGAAAAGAAACACCGTTGATCGGCAAAAAATTCTTCCACGCATTCTATCTCGTCTCCTACATTAAACACTCGATGAGCTTGTTTATTTTGAAATTCTTGGCGAATCTTCCGCAGACGGTAATAATTTAGTTTTAAATTTTCTTGTCTACGTTCTCGGAGACCATATTAGTGACAAAAGAAGGATCGAAATAAAAGAAGTTATTCCGAAACATAATAGAACTTTCTAATATTAAAATCGAAATAAATTACTTAGCCGAGTGTGAGAATGGTTTATGGCTTTTAAAATACTTTTTCCTGAATGGATATCTTTGCTTGCGAAAGGTATTTTCGCGTTGCAACAGAACTTTATAGCGTTATTTGAAAAGCATTTCGTCGTGTGAGTTTACGAGTCGTCCGACTAGATCCTATTCTCAATCCACTTGTGTGATAACTAAAAATACTATAGCTGCATCGGTAACCGATCGCTTCAAGCTAATGAATAACTTAGTCATCCCATTTATTGAATAGGAAATAATGGAGCTGTTTATTAAACTACTTAAACGTTGTTGAGCCGTAATCGAGAGTAATTTTACTTTTGAAAATACCAATAATATAGATTTGACACATTTTATTGAATGAAAGAAAGCTCATGGTATCATAAAACTAATGTCGGACTACAAATAAATCACATACAAACAGTTAATTCCCTCCCTCAAACATTTCAACCATCGTGTAAGTGCATTCACTTATCCGCGCATTCCAACCAAACAACAGCAACAACAACTCACAAACTCCCCCATCTGAAAATCCAATACATCGATCTCTCTCCTTGCGAGAGAATCGCGAAAAATCCAAAGCCGCAGCACAGCACAGAGCATTCTCTCACGTAAACAAACCCAAGACGCGCGTCTTCATTTCATTCGCATCCCAATTCGCTATATTCCCAGAGAGTGAGTGAGTGAGAGAGAGAGATGCTGCCCATGCACATGCACACGCAACAGGTGTAAATGCACGGAGGCCGGATGTGCTCCTGTTCGCTCGAGTCGAGCTCTGTGTGCGCGCGCTCCAGCAACCCAGATATATTCCAGCGACAGTGTGTCGGAGAGGGGCATATATACTTGAGAGAGAGAGAGAGAGAGAGAGAGATGCGGGTACCGTTAAAGAAGAGCGTGTGTGTGTGTATAAGAGTCCCCTTCGGCAACTGCGCGACGACGACGATGACGCGAGAGTTGCCGCATACCGAAGCCTCTCGCCTTCCTGGATCTTTCGCGACCGATCGTTTCGCCAGCCGCTTTATAACAATATATTCCGCCGATTTGCGGGAATTGGCGAAAAAATACCTGTTGATGTTGTTTTTTTTTTAAGGATTGGATCTGGAATGGTTTTATTGGCGGAATCTATACTTTGTACCGTAAAATCGCTTTTAGAACGCTCTTACTCTTTATGTATAATCTTTCATTTACACGCTTCGGTAATGCTGCATAAAATATAGTGCGATACTTTTGGTGTAAAATACTGTATTATCCAGGCCAGCTTGAAGAAAAGTTGGTACAGGTGGCGACGAACATTTACTTACCATTGCAAGCAATATCTAAGGAAAATCTTTGTTTATCCAACGATCAAATTAACTTAACCGCAACTTAACCGCATTTCAGAGTGGTATAATATGATCTTGTAAATGATTTACAGAGGGAAAGGACTTTTGATTCGCGGATCCCCAGTATCGTGTGCTCAGAGCACGCATCATTAGCGCGAACAATCAATTGCAAACGTACATTCCATATATATATTTACCCAGCGTTGCAAAAAAAACTGCGGCGAGCAATAAATCCACGAGGAGCTGCAAGAAAGTGTCTGCGATGAACAATGATTCGTTTGCCAAAAGTCCTCTCGGTGACCCGTAAGAGCGTATATAAAAACAAAATTTGTACATTGTGTACCTTGCACTGGAAATTTCTCCGGTACACAAATCACACGTGCACACCGCGCATATATGCGAGTTTAGAAAACGCCTCTTATCTCCTCACCTCCTCCCCCGCGTTTCTCTCATCGCAGTCGCGCTTGTGTATAATAGACACGCGCGGCACTTAATATGCATATGTGCATAAGCGCGAGAGTTTCGCAGGTAAATTTCTCAGGTACGTATACACACACGCTGCGAGTTTCCTGCTCGGTGAAAATTGCATGTACATAAGGACTCTCTCCAAAGTACTCTCCTTGGTATTTTTTGTCCCCTCTCTCTCTCTCTCTCTAAAAATATAAATTTAAGTGATGTGATTCTCGCTATCTCGCACTTTTCATCACAGGCACGATGGGTAAACGGCATTCCGCAAAGTGTTATTGTAAAGGCCCTCCCAGTAATTGGAAATCTGATTGTCAAGCTGTTTAACTCTTCTTTCTCTAGAGGCGTCTTTCCGGCCCTTTGGAAGAAGGCACAGATTATCCCGCTTAAAAAGTGTAAAACACCTTCTTCTCCCACGGATTTTCGCCCAATCGCGATTTTATGCTTTCTTTCAAAGGTGCTGGAGAGGATAGCTTACGAGCAGCTGTAGGAGCATCTTGCAGTCGCTCGCATACTTGACCCTTGCCGGACCGGATTTAGACCGTTTCACTCTACACAGACTGCACTACTGAAGCTGACAGAAGGCATACGGAAGGGTATTGACAAAAAAATGGTAACTTTACTGCTTCTCTTCGACTTTAGTAAGGCTTTTGACACCATACTGAGAGGAGAGAATGATATTTTTGTGGTGTGAATGTGCTTAATTTTAGCTCTTTGACTGATGGATATTAAGACTTTTTTATATTTTAATTTTATTTGCTATAAGCAAAATGTTTTGCATATACTGCACACTGTGATATTACTATTAATTATATGACTGACTTACTGTGATAATTCTCTAGTATTTAAGACTTTGTAATAGCGACTGTGATATCACCGACAAATAAGTGTGCAATATTTTATTTCATTTTATCCGACTTAATTGTATAATCAATATTTTACCATTTTTTGTAAACCATTTGCAAATAAATACATATCTATCTATCTATCTCTCTCTCTCTCTCTCTACTCGACGGCACCTTTTTTACCCTCTTTCACCATGTCATCTCTTTGCGTCTCGCGATTTCATCGGCACGCTTGCACTCGATGAAAGTCTATGTGCATACAGGCATATACATATATATGTATCCTTCATGACTGGCGCATTAATCGGTCGATGTGACGCTTCGCTGGTGTGAGTATATATGTGTGTGTATGTGTGGTTGTGTCTAGTCGCGGTAATGTCGCGAGTGTCGTGTGTTATATCGGCGGGTCGATTCATTAGCCACGCTTTCTTTAACCCTTTTGCGATCGGATGTGGCGCGGATTTCTATTATGGCCATTCCGTGTGTGGGTTGTGGATCGAGGTTCTTCTTTTTCGTTCCAGAGACCGGCTCTGTGTTTGTTCTATACTCGCACGGGTCTAATTTATTGAGCGAGGATTGACGTTGGATTGCTATTGTTGGTATATCGTTGGGGGCGAAAAAAACGTACTTTTGTATAATCTGGTTTTGATACAGAGTGGAAACAGGTACTGGATTCTGATTGAATGGAATACTTTTGAAATTCTACACGTTGTTTACTGCTCTTTATTAAATATTAGACACATAAACAATAACGACTGTAATTATCACAAATTATTATGTTTCGAACTAATAACTATGTCTAGTTTTCAAGTATCGTTAAACAAAATCAGTTAAAAACATTATGAATTATTTTTCGCAAATCGATTTAGGCTAAACAGAATATATACAATCAATAACTTAATTATTTTCTATATATTTCAATCAATTGAAAATTGATCCGCTGCTCGAAAACCGGTGTATAATATACTACTATTTTTACACGCTTTTTCCAGTTCATTTTATATTTGCAACTGAAATTTCACTATTTCAAATTTCGAAACTATAGATAATCGAAATAAGATCTTTCTTTTTTTTTCAAATTTAATTCGATAAAATTATCACATATAGCTTTTTAAGGTAAAAGATAACAACGTACATCGGGATGCTCTAAAATATCTCTCGAGGAGATAGATTCCAGCTCCTAGACGTTCTCGATATCGCCTGTCAACCTCCGCACGTCCACCAGCAAAATTGTCCTCGGGAAACGCGTCAACCCTCTCCCCCCCCCCCCCCCCCCCC
>UELU01143730.1:328-87321 GCA_900490025.1 Megastigmus dorsalis | reverse complement strand
GGGGCTTACAGTAGGTAAGGGTTCGGTGAAAAAGCTTAGAATACCTGAAAATGACTACAAATGTTATTTTTTATGTACTTTGACGCGCTGAAGCCAAAACTGGAGTTTATTTTACTTGCACACTCTTTAAATTTTGAAAATCTGGTGGAAAACCTAGAAAAATCGCTGAAAATTGTGAGGCTTCGCACTGAAAAGCTTGGGTTAATCAGGCAATGAATTTTTTTGTGAGTGTATCGTACATGATTTTTGTGTATTTTGACGCGCTGAAACCGAATTCACGGTCTATTTAACTCGTACGCCCTTAAAATTTTGAAAAAATGGTGAAAAATCTAAAAAAATGCTAAAAAACCGTTAAAAAACATTAAATTTTGCGTGCAAGAGCGAAGTATTCTAACAATATTTTTTGTTGCAATTGTATTATACATGATTTTTGTGTATTTCCATGCATTTAATCTGACTCAGGTTCCAAAATCACTCCAGAGACCTTTATTTTTTTAAGTCCGAAAAAAAAAACTGAAGTCGGAATATCACTGTGTTAGGGCATTTTAAGCAAATACTTGCCTTTAGTTTTTCATATTTTACAACATTAGTGTTTTAGAAAAAAAGGTTACAAACTTCGAAGGCTACACAATTTTCTTACACTTTCTTTCGTTTGTAACGACCTCTGCTGTCTTCAAACGACCTATGCAGCGGATTTTTCTTTCTTTTTGTTCCCCTCAGCTTGGTTTCTCAGCATCCAACAAAAATCTGCCATCATATTAATATCCCACTTTCCTTGGTAGCGGCGTTCCACCCCTTGACATTAAATTAGGCCTCAGGAAACAGTACGTTAAAGCTTTGAACAAAGATGGTGACTGCTTTCAATACTTAGCAGAAAAGTTTCCGGAAATAAGCAATGCTAAACTAAAAGATGGCATTTTTGATGGTCCTCAAATCCGAACCATGTTTAACGATGATACGAAAAAGCAGCAGGGCTAGGTTTCAAAAAAGTTGCTCAGAACTTTTTGGGTAATCAGAAAAGTGAGGATTACCTGAACATTGTTAAGGAAATGTTGGAAAGTTACAAGCGATTAGGCTGCTTGATGAACTTCAAATTGCATTTCCTGCACTCGTATCTTGACTATTTTTCATAGAACTTTGGAGATTATAGCGAATAACAGGGTGAACGATTTCACCAAGACATCAAGCAAATGGAACGCCGCTACCAAGGAAAGTGGCATGTTAATATGATGGCAGATTTTTGTTGGATGCTGAAAAGAGAAACCAAGCCGAGTGGAACAAAAAGAAAGAAAAATCCGCTGCATAGGTCGTTTGAAGATAGCAGAGGTCGTTACAAACGAAAGAAAGTGTAAGAAAATTGTGTAGCCTTCGATGTTGTAACCTTTTTTTCTAAAACACTAATGTTGTAAGATATGAAAAACTAAAGGCGAGTTTTTGCGTAAAATGCCCTAACGCAGTGATATTCCGACTTCAGTTTTTTTTCGGCTTAAAAAAATAAAGGTCTCTGGAGAGATTTTGTAACCTGAGTCAGATTAAATGCATGGAAATACACAAAAATCATGTCCGATACACTCACAAAAAAACTCATTGCCTGATTAACCCAAGCTTTTCAGTGCGAAGCCTCACAATATTCAGCGATTTTTCTAGGTTTTCCACCAGATTTTCAAAATTTAAAGAGCGTACAAGTAAAATAAACCCCAGTTTTGGCTTTAGCGCATCAAAGTACATAAAAAATAACATTTGTAGTAATTTTCAGGTACTCTAAGCTTTTTCACCTGGTTTTTCTCGATTTAAAAAAAAATGAAGGGTCCTGAAGCAATTCGGCGCTCGGATTCGGTTTCAGCGCGTCAAAATACATAAGAAATGATAGGTCTAGTCTCTGGCTCTGTTCACTATTTTTTTTGTGTGCCTGTGAATTAAAACTTTGAAAGATACGATTGCTTGAACAACTGTAATGTAAAAAGTAGAATTTTTTACCCACGCGCCATAAATCGAACACAAGAAGTACTTATATGAAGAATTAAAATTTGGTTTATCTCGATGATATCGAATTCAATTGATGTCCGCTCTGGCGCGAACGTGTGAAGCAACGAAACTGCAAAGCGCCTGGATATACTGGCAGCCATAAAAAGTGAATACCGCATGAAAATATAATGAAAACCGCGTGCTTCTGGATATACTCGAGGAGCGAAAGTCATTGTCTCTCTTTCTCTCTCTCTCTCTCTCTCTCTCTCTCTCTCTTCTCTCTCTTCTCTCTCTTTCTCTCTTTCTCTCTTTCGCTCTTTCTCTTTCTTTCATTGCATGCGAAGTGAGCACGAATCCATTATATATGTTGCACTAGACGCAACGCAACGGCATCGCGTTGTCAGGGGCCTTAGGCATATTCTACAATCGCGATATCATACGAGTGAGTTTGCTTCTTTTTAGAACAAAGCAACTTATCTCTTTTTATTAGGTTCGGAATCGCAACAAATTTGAAAGTCTGTTAGTTGCTGTCGGTTGATAAAAGAACGTTACTGCTTTTTATGCGGTTCGTGTTCAACTATGCGTGAACTTGATAAAAAAAGGCAAGGAAATATTGGAAAAAAAGTTTTTCAAATAATAATTTTTAGTGCATTGAACTCTCTGAAAGAAGAAATGTGATAAATACTTCTAAAATAATTCATTGTTAAAATAAATTATTCTCAAATAGTATAAAAAAAGAACTCATTTTTTATAAGAGGATGTGTTATAAATGTGAAGAAACCCATCTTACTGGTTTTGGCATTTAATGAAATATCTAAAGATACAGATTAATTTTTTTGAAAAATCTGTCATCATCTCGGTAATGATGAAAACATTGTGTGGTTCCAATTTCATGAAAATCCATCTACACTAGAACCAAGTAATGGTTTTTTATCATTGCTGTGACTGAGAGTTTTTTCCAAAAATTAATCTCTATCTTTATATATTTCGTTAGATAGTAGAACCGGTAAGGCTATCCAACCGCAACACATCCTCTATGAAATACCGTCTTATATAACTATTTGAACACTTGACTTTCTTCATAAAATATTTCATTTATTTTATCTAGCGCTTAATCCTTTCCACTGTATCGCATTGATGAAAAATGTGACTAGAAAAGATTAAAACGTTTTTTAATATAAATCCCGTTAAATTCACGAAGACAATACTAAGTATTATTTTAAAATTATTAATATTTAATTATTCTGGCGATCCGAATGGTAAATAGTATCCTGAATAATATGAATTTACAAAAATAATTATAATTATTACTATATTTCATTTAAACTGAATATCAAAGCCAGTACGACCTTCTACAATCAAAAGAACTAGATCATATTTCAGACTAGTCTTCAATGGTCAGATTATGGATTAAGAAAAAATTGCCTCCTAGCAACGAAGTCAAAACTACTGTGGGGAACTACAATCCCGTGATGAAATGCTCATAGAATGTGACACTAAACATCTCCTTAGTCTGACTTTAAAGGGATCGTATGTTTTACTTCGCTTAATAAAAAAAATTAATACTGTTTACTGTAATTAAAATATATTTTAAAAATATTTTACACCATTAAATATTTCTAAAAATTCAGAGTAAGTTTTTATAAATATGAATACTAACAGAATAATTTGCAGTTACATGGTTTTTCTTTTATTAAGTTAATATACGCAATTCCACTTTAATTAGTTACATGCATTTTGTAGAGTACGAATATGCATTACGCAAAGGCGTCCACGGTCGGACCATGGAATGGATTGATAAAGGATATGACGTTGCTTTACTTTACTTCAAATCTTTATTGAATTGATTTTAATTTATCTTAAATTAAAACCAACCTAAACCCAAGGTCTTCAGATAGAAGTATGACTAATCCAAGAGAAAGATAGAGTATAAATGTGAACATCAAAATTAAGTCCATTGAAGTTAAGAGGAAGATTTACCCATACTATATTAATATACTAAAATTTCAGACCGACAAACCAAGCGTAATGTATAAGTTCATATTTGTGTTTATAGAGGCAGGTTACGCTTTCTCTGAAACTCAAATTACTGTAAGTATTATCATGACGCACTGCTATTACATCTGCAATTTTGCGATGCTGCTCGCACTTTGCCTGCTTCTCACTCATTCGGGGGTTAATGGCATTGACCAAAGCCAGTATCATTGACAGAATGTAAAGTTTGTTACTGACGATGTCAGATGTGAGTGTATTATGTACAACTACATATTCTTTAATTTCTATCCATTATTGATGTTTATCGGATTCTTCAGTTGGAAATTGAAGATTGCCTGTCAAACTGAAGTAAAACAAAAATTTAATTAAATAGCATACTATTTGTATGGATGCACATATTCAGCTGTCATTTTTAATCACTTTTCTACTCATTGCTAATTGGATTAGCAATGCCGAAATAATTATACGGGACACTTCAGACATCAACATGATATTTAATAAGTTAAATATTAAATCAGTTTAATGAAGAATAAATCAATGCTACTTGCACTTTATATCGTTCATTCAAAATGTCATAAATCCTGCTGTTGGTTCGATAATTCAATTTTTAAATCTGACATTTGTTCACAAAAATTATTTGGCACTTGATTAAATTACGGCCACTTCAATCTGTTTGTTTTATTTTTGTACAATTTAAAAATTTCTACGACTTCTCAACGCGACATTTTCTTCAATTTATTAAATCGATGCTGCAATCAATTAAAGTTCCAGGAAGAGGTTAAAAAAATTATTGCTTAAAGCAAAAAAATTTTATAGTTTCATTTTGCTCGCCTTGTAATCTCTTGAACAATGCTCAGAGAGGATATTATATAATTGAAGCAAGTGTCATGTCAATAAGACCGCTTTATAAAATAACTACACACAGCACTGTTACGTTTACCGCACAATTTGTTAAACTAAACCAAATAACAAAACGGATGGAATTGTGCGCATCTTTCGGTGTCAATTGGGCGCTAGACAAGCGACGAAAGAGAGAGAGAAGAAAAAAAAAAGAACAATAGAAGAACGAACGAACGAACCAGCCAAAGCTTGAATTAACAAGTTCGCGCAGACGGATTCTCTTTGAAATACTAATTTGCTCTCGCATGATATTTCAATTCCATCATACAGTAGCAGCGGCAGCAGCAGCAGTAGCAGACACATGGCACGTATTTTGTGCAGACACCAGGCGGCAGCAATCGTGCAAATATAACCGCACGACACGCTTAACACGGTTCTTTTTACGGCTTTTTTTGTTTAACTCTTTCTTTTATTATTACCATGTTTCAAAATGATGATTTTGCAGATTAAAGCCAAAAACTTACTTTTGTTTATCGAATAAAGATTTAACGCATCATTTTAGAATTTCAAATAGTGTAAGAATGTAAGTAATGATAAAATTGTGCCAAGGACGAGTCGAACTACTGCTCGCGAAAGCTACTTTTTCAAAAGATCCGTAAGTTAGCGTTCCCTTGTATGCATACAGAATCGCGCGCTCCAATGAGAAAGACATAAGACCAATCTTAATAGATAGGACAAATGCCATTAAACTTTTTCGCTGTTGACAGTCTCAGCTGTTCTCGTAGGACGGCAGTAGCGGCGATCTCGAATTCCCCAACTTTCAACTTAAAAAGTTAAGCATAATGAAAGAAAGATCCAGCTCGAACCAAAGAGAGCGCAATCCTTCACCGCATATACACACTCTTATACTTCCAGCAATAGTTGTGCGGACTAAAGGCAAGCAAGAGGAGACGGAGGAAGGAGAAGAAGCCACATCTATATATGCCAAGAAACTTGGTCTTTAGCTGCGCTTCAAGTTTGCCGCAACATCGCGCGAATTCAATTATGCAAAACACGCATCGTGTGCATGCGTTGACCCGCCTAAAGCTCGTCATCGTAGAGGTTTAGTTTGAAGGCAACGGATCAGGTATAATGTCGCGCTAGTATAACGAAGAGAGACGGAGATAGAGAGATACCAAGCCGCGACAGTATTTACCTCGGCAAAACTATGCGAGACGTCTCTGTCTCTAGCTTGCCCATATACCGTCTTTGATCTCGCTGAAATTGACAATTACTTTTTTTTTCCTTGGCTTTACGGAAAAAGTGTTATTTTTACGGAGATTTCGAAATCGAAATACTATAGAAAGTGGCAACTAAGCAATTGTCTAAATTATAGTTTTATCCTACCGTTTCGTTATAATGTTAATACACAATTCATTCAAAACGTGTTTTAATTAATTTAGTTTGATCAGTTATTGCAAATTAATTAAAATTTATTTATTATATCGAATCACTTTGACAACAAAAGTAACTACTGCTGCACCTGATGTACAGCGACTGATTGTTCTCACAACAAAATCATCACGTCTCATTATAATTAATAATTTCATGCTCAGAAATTGCTATAGCGAGACACGATCAGGAAACTATACCGCTCAACGTCGGGCGTCGCGAGATTGGAAATCAAAATTATATTAAAAACATTTCATTAAAACGTCCATAACACTTGATGGAATTCCAGTATCCCATCGATGCAATTGTACTGTTCGACCGAAGCAAGAGAAGAGGCGACGAGGAGACGAGGAGGTGAATAAAAAAAGTAGCGAGGCCACTTGTCGGGAAATAATAATTCCCCGGCACTTGGTGGGCTGCGAAGTTAAAATCGTTTTCGCGATACCCGCAAACAATGCTCCTTTCCTTTATCTTTGTCGTGTTTCCTCGAAGGTGAACGTTTTAATTGAAATTAAAGGAGAAAAAAGCGTTTCTCTTCCGCTGAGGAAAATGGAAGGAACAGCAGAAGGAGAGAGCAGAAAAAAAGAAAACGAAAGAGAGAAGGCGAATATGGGCGATTCGAACGGTGGTGCAGTATAGCGACAGCTAACAAAAGAGAGCCAAGCAACAGTTACGAGCTTGTGTACCTGTTACGTACACGCAGTAATCGTTATAGATATAAAGAGAATGGATATCGCAGTGGCGGTATACACATGGTACAAGTATTGTGGCAGCAGTCAGCAAGTATTCAGGGTGCACAGTGTGCGTCTCGTAATATTCCAACCTTAAGATGACATTGCCCGGTGATTTGATATAAACGCGAATAGTGCATTTTATGGCGGAAGCGAGATTTTCTTATAATGAAAATGATCATTATATAAAGAAGATGAGAAATTTTTTTATAGACTTTTGTGTAATCCATTTTATGTTTCTGAGACAATTAAAGAATAGATTAATTAATTATGATAGAAGCGGTCAACTCAATTGTTCACATTGCTTTATCGTGAGAAAAACTTCTATGAGAATAAAAGATAAAACAAAATATAATGATCATATTTATTATTTTACTGGAATTTCAAATTATATTTATTTAATGCATTGTTTACACTTTTTGATCAATTCGATGCCTCTCTACGACTATTCATGTACGCTAATAATAATGCGGGTGGATGTTTGCATTCGTTGGCAAATCAATGGATCAACTGTTTAAACTCGAATGTTTGTCGAGATTGATGTAATTCCATCTTTTTGTTTAAAATAACAGCACGTAAATTATTTACCTTCATTCTCCCAACAATTAATGCGAATAAAATGTACATGTCATTCCGTTCGTGATGGAAATCGTCATATCCAGTACTATATAGTAGTTTTGAATCTGGGCTATGGAATATCTGATTTAACATTTGCAGAAATCATAAAAAATTTTCGCTCAAACGTGGCATTTGTAAGCTGCAAAAGTATAAAATCGAAAAGTGGGTCAGGACCTTAATAAAATCGTGGCGCGAAAAAAAGGATTGAAACTCAGTTGTCAAAGGAGGAGTAAACGTTATACAAACGAGCAGCCATACAGAAAATAGAGAGATAGGCACTTGAGAGAGAGAGAGAGAAAGCGCGTGAGAGAGAGAGAAAAAAAAGAGAAGGGAGAGAGAGAGAGGATTTGGGAGAGAATCGACCAAAGATAGAATAAACAATATGCGGACTTATATTAAAATGATGTGTGATTTGAAGTTCTATCGGCTATTGAATCTCTGTATTCAAGGGGGATTTAGTTTGTTAAAATTAAATCTCAGGAGCCTGAGGCTAAATTGGTAGTATGGCAGAGATTATCGGTATGAATGACTGAGACCTTTAAATTTTATTTTTCGAAGCGTTTCAAAAAGTAGCAAAAATATTTGGTGGCAAAGATTTTTTGTCGAATTAACAAATACAAATATATATTCCTTCAATTATTCTAAATTTTACTATAAATTATTTATATAATTTTAAGTAGTTAAATGCAGAAGATTTTAGTTTATCCTACATTATAAACAACATTTTCAATGCAAGCGTTTCAAACGATAACGCTCATATATTTATATGTATACCGAAACAAAGAAGCAGTCTTCAACAAGTTACAGAAAGGTAGACATTATCCTATTACATACGTGCACACCCCTATTGTGGCACTTTAGACTTTATAAGCTCTCGATTGCACCACTATTACAAATCCATTCAGAGAATCACAATATAGCTTTGCGAGTACATTTACCGCACTTACTTATATCCTATAGTCATGCTGACTGTATCCAGCATACAAAACAATTTGTATTTCATTTATAGTTTCAAATATTTTAGTAGGTTCAAAAACTAGAGATATCTTTGAAAATATTTCTGACGATTAAAACCGATAACAAAAAGATTAATAATATCTGTTTACTGGCATATACATTTATATATCAGAATAATTATTCTTCTTATAATTGATAAATACTTTTTGCTACGATTCTCATTAACGGGCTGCGACCAAAAGTTTTTACATTCAACTGTGTATATCTTATTCAACTTTAAGATTTCTTTTTTCTCTTTTCTTATCAATCAGTACGTATACCCTTTTTTTCTCGTCAACCTACACGAGTCGCATAGTATTTCATGACTCTCGTTACTTATAACAAGTTACAATGGAAGGTGATTGATGTCGGGGTGATGACGGGAAGAAGAATCGTAACGATCAGATATTTTTCATTCACGCAAAATGTGCACAGTACAAAATCTCGTATTTTAAAAACACAATTGCTAATCAATGTCTCTTTGAATGTTTATAATGATCAAAATTGTTTGCTTCACGGGCGTCTTTAAAGTTATTTGCACTTCTATGTTATTTAAGCGGAGGTTTGTAGAAAAATAAATTACATCGGCTACACATTAACTTTTAGATTTTAGGATGCAACAGCTGTTTTCGATATAAAATGATCATAAGCTTAAGTAGTAATGGGCGCGCATAACTTGACCCACGAACATGGCCGGTAATTATTAAATTGCGAATCTCGTTTTCCAAGCTAATACAAAATGAAACAAATAGTATTTTCGTGAATTCAAATAATTAATTCGCTAAATATAAATGCAACATTATGAATCACATTTCTAAAGTAATAATTTAAAAATTTGTTAATTTAGACACCTATATACTGCTTATTGATAATATAATAATATCTAGGTATTAATCCATAGCGTTATGATGTGATTTATGCTAAATTAATAATATTAGTTACAAAAATCTGCTCGCTAGTTCAATAACATCAATACCAATTTAGTTTTGAAAACGAAGCAAATAAATGACACGCCAAGAGATAAGGGTTCTAGTTTTCGTTGAAAGCTTAAAAAATATTTTTCCATCAAAAAATATGAAACTCGTATTTCAACGCTTTTTTATGGCCCTTAATTTTAGAGATACAAACTGGAGCATAAACGTGAGCGACAGTGCAATGGAAATTGAAAAAGTCTCTTTATGTAAATATATTTAAAATACGTTTCTTTATTCTACAATTCAAAAAGCATTGAATCCCTGACGATAAAAGTAAAGCTGAAAATGTAAAGAGAACGTATAGGTACTTCTTTTATTTGACCAATCTCTTGGTATCGATAGATTACATTCCTTCCTCTTCGCCAAATTAATTCGACAAAATAGCTACAGCGTAACCATTTTTCAAAAAACTCTCAACTGAACACCACTTCCACCGAATTATTCCCAACCTCGCACTAAGAGAAAAAAATAGACTAAATATAGCAATAAAACCACGCAGATAACCAGTAAAACAAACAAAAAATACGACTCGACTCGCAATCTTGTTTATCAAGTACAAGCATTCCCCTTCTTTTCAGACCAGTGTCGGACCGTTGCGATACGAGAGAGAAAAAGATCATCTTGAGGAAAATTAAAAGTCTGCGAAAATGAACTGCTTCTCGGCCGGCGTTAGCAGTAACAGCAGCAACAGCAGCGATCTTCTCCAGGCAAATTGACTTATCGCGCGGGACGGCAATTGCATGGTTCTAATTTCTCCGCGGTCGGCCAGGCCGAGTACAGAGAGAGAGGGAGAGAGGCACAGAGTCTGTCGCGTAAAACTCACCGACGAAAAAATACATAAAATAGCAGCAGCACCGGCAGCACAGAGGAGGAGGAAGAAGGAAGTACAAGATGAGAGAAAGGGAGGTGAACCACGAGCGGGAAGAAAAGGTGGAAAGTGGCGCTCGCTTGCTTGCGCGCTTCATGGCAAAGTTGGCACCCCCGTGTGTGTGTGTGAGCATGCGTGCCTGCGTGTGTATGTGTGTGTGTGGGCGCGCGTGTGCCTGTGTATGTATAAGTAAAGGGATCGCACTGTCGAGTATGCGCACACGCGCGGAAAAGGAAAGTATAGCGAGTCGCGGAGGAAGAGAGAAAGAGGGAGACTCGGGGATAAGCAGAAAGAGAGACGACTGTGTGATAGCGGAGAGTAGCCAGAAGCTTTCGGCTCTCTCTCTCTCTCTCTCTCTCTATCGTTCTCTTGCATGTGGGAGGCTGTGTAGAGGAAGGGAAAAGGGAGGAGAGCTAGAGAGGAAAGCCTGGATGCAGAGAAAGATATCTAAAGAGGAAGGTCGGTTACTTGGGTATTAAACGCAAACAAGAGATCCAGAGAGAGAGAGGGAGAGAGAGAGAAAAGAGAGAGAAGAGCATAGGAAAAAAGAGAGCTGGAGAGAATGATGGAGAGCTAAGAAGAGAACGAGAGACAGAGAGTGTGTGTGTGTTTAAGAGCGAGGAGGGAATGCAGAAGGGAGTGGGAGAGAAAGTCGAGAGAATAGGATAGAGAGAGAGAGAGAGAGAACAAGCGCGCGCATGGTGGAGCGAAAGAGAGAGAGAGAGAGAGAGAGGGTGAGAGAAGAGAGAGGACGGAGCACATTCTAGGCGGACGGTCGCCGGCATTCTGGATCAATACTCCCACCCAGCAAGGCAGAGTGAAAGAGCGGAGCAGTAGCAGCAGCAGCAGCAGTAGCAACATTGCTTCTCTCTCTAGGGTTCGTCGAGAGAGCCAAAGTACGCTCGACGCTCGAGGAATTAAGGGAACTCCGCATAGCGAGGGAGACGGAGGGAGAAGGAAAGTTTCTCAAAATATTGAAAAATTATTTTCTTCTCCGCACTCTTAGTCGCGGCATAGTCTTTCTCTCTAGGGGTAATCCCCAAGCGATGACGATATACGCTCTCGCCCCGTCGACAATCATCCTCGCGAAATCTCGCGCGGCCCTTTTTCGCATTCTTTCGCTTACACGTACACCCCCCGTTTCCTCCTTTTTGTCTGCCGTTGCGCGTGTGTTGCGACGTTGATTTCCGCCAGTCGTCTGCGAGAGAGGAAGAGAGAGGGAGAAAGGAGAAGCTTGTCTGACTGCACCGCGCACTCTTTCTACTTATCTTTCTTTTACATTAGGCTTGCGGGACAATAGAGCGGCATGTAGATTGAATTTTAAAGATTCCATGGTGCCGTTATGAAGTAGAAGTCTTGTACACTTTTGGGGTATTATAATGTCGAAATTGTTGAGCCGACGAATAAATGGCTTAGATGCTTTAGTGCTTATTTTTTCAAGACCTTAGATTTAGTTTCGATAGAATCAATGTTCTATTATTCTGTTCTGTCGATCAAGGTTGATTTGTTTGTAAAGTAAAAATTATTTATAAACATTAGTTATATTCCATTTTTTGTTCCTCTCTGTCGAGCGAATGGGAAATCATTGTCAAACCCACTCCGGAATGGTCGGTATACTGAAAGGTTCGATATAGGTTTGATTTGGGGCTTTATGTCACATTACGTAGGCTTAAACCCCGAAATTATACAATTTCATATACCTCCACACTCACCTTTTGGAATATGATAAGGAAACACCTAAGCGCTTGGACCAAGTCAGCGCGCTGGCAAGCGGTTCACCCATCCAAATACTAACCGCGGCCATCGCTGCTTAACTTCGCCGACCGCCCAAAATGTAACCTTGCTACCCCTCCAAGGCATAGGTCTTTATTTATTTATTATTTGTATGTTTTAAACATTTATTTCAATGAACATATATTAAAACTAAGCTCGTTTTATAAATGGAAAACAAAAGCTTTTACGGGATAGCAAAGGTCTTTCCTCTTTGGCACAAATTCGTTTGTAACGATAAAAGCGTCACCTAACCTCTAACTTCGTTGTTAAAATTCTTCTTTAGCACTTTCAGGTGTTATTAAATTCTTTGTTTGACATAGAATGAAAGAAGCATAATAATAGGTTTTTGACCACAGTTGCGAACGTTTTACAGTTATTAAAAACATTCTATGAATATTTTTATAGAATAAAAATAATATTTAACACAAATAATGCACATATTGTTTGTTATAAATAAAGCATTTTTTCAAAGTTCTAATAATCAATTCATTGGCTGACGTCCTTTATTCAAATGATAACAATAGGGTTAGATATTGTCGTATTTGTTGCAGTTGAAAGGATACGCGCGCGCTTGATACGTCGGTAATAAAACCGATTGTCATAAAGTGCGGGTAATAAAAAGTATTTTTTATGCACGATATAAGCTTAATATTTTAATCTCGTTACATAAAAAATATGCGTATAAAAAGCTTAAATCGTTTTTTAAGATTCTTTTGTGCCAAAACAATTTTGTTATATTTGCCATTCAATAGTTTATCATCGTGTACCCGATTATTCATAGTATGTAAATAAATTACTTGATTATAAAAAAACAAGTGAAAAATCGAGGTCCCTTGATCAAAATATCTCTTTAAATTTTTTATTTTTAATTTATTATTATACCATAAACTGTATAAGTTTTTTTAATAAAGAACACTAAATTTATATACAAAGTGTTAATAACTTTATTATCATGTTTTTATCCCCAGAAACTCAAACTCTGTGTTTACAATGTTCTTTTATATCACAGTGTTTTCATCACAATAAGTTTCATCTGCGACAAAGTAATTATACTTTGCAGGAAGATAACATTTTTTCCATAATAGAAAATGCGCAGAGTTCATCCCGAAACTTTTAAAGAGTCTATAAAATATCCACCTAAAACAATCGACCATCCTTTTTTTTCTTCAACTAACCTAAAGTAGACTCTGTTTTAATTAAACTCGCGTCATTCAGATTCGGTCCATCGAGAGTAAAATAGAAAAATGGGATTGCAGGAGTATGGCCGGTTGATCACACTTTTTAACTGAGAATCCCGAAAGATTCTTGGTAACACGTGACCCAGGGCTTCTCCAAATACGAGAGAGAGAGAGAGAGCGCCGCGGGCGTTAGTAAAGAAGATAAAAAGAGCAGTGCAGGCAGACAACCACGGTAGAGGTAAAAGGAAGAAGAAGCCACGGAGACGTACGTTGCGTCGCGCCAGCCCGAGAGGCAAGAAAACTTACTCCACATCACACCTAACTCGTGGAGACATCGAACCCGATTTTCCTCTTTCTTCTCCTTTCGCTCTATTTTGCAATACACGCATTGTACTAGCCGTTCCACATTGCTATTGTGGCGCATACAAGTTTGGAAAACTTCATTTTCAGATTACGTTGATACGTCATTCCATGTCGTTGGTTGAATATATTATTAGATTTGAGTGTCCAAATATTTTGGTTGACTTGTTTCAGTCGTGAAATGGTTCAAAGTGATATAATTGCAATGTGATATCATTGTAATGTTTTTTTAAGCATTACTTTTAAAGATGAACGTTTTACATTTAAAATGTTAGTGAGAAAGCCAATGAACCAATAATGAAGAAAATCTACGTACACTTGATTTAAAGAGCATACTATAAATATTTTATAAAATTTTGTGAACTCTAAGACTCTCAACATCTATTTGAAAAAGGATGCCTTACAATACTCTTGAAACTTTTTTGAAATCCCAAGGGCTTATGTTAAATTCAGCACGAAATGGCATTGGAAAACTTGAATCAATAAGAGAGCATTGACTTACTAAATGATATTCTCCTGTTTAAACATTGATAAGTGCAGCCCTATTAAAAATTTACTTAGTACTTGAAAGTAAAGAGTTTCCAGTTATTACGATCTTTGATATTTCTGTTGATTCATATTAATTATCGATTACGATTGAATTAAATTTTCATTTGACATTCGTACACGCATGTTAATTTGATTATTCATAGCTGCTTTTTTTAATTATGTGATGTATTAATAATTTAACTATTATATTCAGAAGCAATTTGGATCATTTCACAAGTAATCTGCAAAAACTTGCATTCTTCGTTCTTCACTAGCAAACTCTTTTACGAAACACCATCTATTTTAAAAATTGGGTTCAGTGTATTAACAAAAAGTGCATTGTGTAGATCCATATTACATTCTTACTTTGATGTAGAATCACGGGTGTAATACCTATTACAAAGGGCAAATTGTTTCTTTGAGGATAATGAGTATTTTGAAATGATCTTCAAAGGATTAACCCTTTCAAGACAATCCTAGACCAACCTCTTTAAAGCTATCCATAAGCACACTGTAGCCTGGGACTTGGCACGTGGTGAGCTTCGAAAATGTCTCTTTTGCGTAAAGGAGCATGATAAAATTGGTTTCTTTGAGCTCCATGAATGCAGAAAACCAGCGGAACAAGAGGTATAAATATAACAAAAGGTTAAAGAAAATAAATGCATGCCTATACGTCATATATCCACATATACGTATATTGTTATCAAGCCATTCATTTTACTTTTGAATATTCAGTCATTATTTTTCTTTCAATCAGTTTCAATCACTTCGTGTTTAAGAGCTTTTTGAAATCGCTATTTGGCAAACCCTTTTGTATCGCATGACTTTTAAACAATTAAATATGCAACGAAAAATGCTGCAGCAAAATGTTGACCTCAACGAAACCACAAGAATGCATTTCCGTCCAGTCTTTTTCAGTCATTCAATTCTTATGACTGTAAAGAACTCCCTCTTATAAGCACAATCAATTTTAATTTACCAAGTGCCACGCACTAACTCGTCTACCTAACAACTCCAACGCTTCGAATTTATTGTCAAGTATTTTTAATATTCTTAATGCAAAGTGCATACATGATTTAGCATCGCATCAGCAAAGGTTGCTTGAACCATTGCTAATTCGCCAAACTTACGGGTTCATCTCTGTCTGAATAAGCCATAGACCCCTATCTTTCTTCCCCTCTCCTCTTTTCTTCCTCTCCTATACGCAATCGATCGAAATATTGTACGCGAAACCGTTCGATACACACACACTCACACGTACAGAGACAAAATAGAACGTGTATACGCAGACGAGCGTAGAAACAAGTCGAATGACGACTACGGCAACGGAGCCGGGGACATTACGTAAAACTCTCTCTCTCTCTCTCTCTCTCTCTCTATGTCTCTCTTTGCCCGAAGCACGCGTGCGCGCTCGCGATACGGACTCTACAGTTGTACTGTATACGGGCGATTGATGCATTACGATGCACGCGCGTTCGCCTCGTTTGCCTCGGTCTGTGTGTGTGCGTGCGTGCTTTTATATGTGAGAGAGAGAGAGAGGGAGAGAGATAGAGCGGATCGTGGCATTAATTGTGTCGCATTTTGTGCGGCTACGGCCAGCCAGACCAGCGCGTCATCGCCGTTTAATCGAAACTCTGATACAGCGGATTCACTTCCAACGCTAAATGAACGATACACCGCAGCGGCGTCGGTGGAAAGGCTACGTGCTGCGGTTCTTGGCTCACTTCGTGATGTGCACTCCTGTATATACGCTCTCTCTCTCTCTCTCTCTCTCTCTCTCTCTCTCTCTCTCTCTCTCGCTCTCTCTCTCTCGCTCGCTCGTGTCGTCGTCGTCGTGTGTGAATGTTCAGGATGCACGTGTATATAAGAAGGGCAATATACGCATGAACGGCGCTGCGCTTACTGTATGCACTTGTATGCACTGCCTGGGGCATGCAGCAGCAGCAGTAGCAGCCGAGCAACGTGTGTGTTCTATAACATGCACGTATATACTTGTGTAGAAGGATTGTCTTTATATGTGTTTGTGCGTGATGTGTAAAGGATAGATTGGGTGCGAGTTCACCGTATACGCGAACGCGTACTTTTGTAACTTTGGTGCGTGCGTATATAAACACAAGGCGAAATCATTCATGAATTGAGCTTTGTTTTCAGGTTGCATTTTTACACTTTGGTGGCTTCGGATAAAAATACCAGGCCATTTGTTCGTACCAACGGATGGAACATGCTCAATTTGCTTTCGGGGCTGTACCGCTTTTTTTTCCATAAAACATTTCGTTTTCTAGAAAAGAATGTACAGTTTTAATGCTATCTAATGAATTTCAAGTATAACACGAAGCTTCGAAGCAGTGAAGAAATCAATCCAAATTTTCACGTATACGACATCTATAGTCACGATGGTGTATATGCAGTTAATTATTTGAGCTAATTTAGGATACGAGACTTAAAAAATTTCAATAAAAGTTTGTCACTCAATCCTGTTCTTTTTGTACTGCGGAATGGACTTTGTGTCGTATATACCATGACTCAATGCTCGTGAACAAACGTATAGAAGAGCTCTCCAAAATGAACAAATTACATTCCACACATTATATTTACGCCCCTTTCGTCAGTGATCTCCATAGATGAAAACAAAAGACAGCCTGTTTAATTAAATAAACCACGTGCGAATAAGCACAATTATACATATATGTAAACCTTTAGAGGCGCTCTATAACAATGTTAGATCGAAAATTGTCCAAGGCACTGCTTATGCGTTTGCATGCACGCGCTTTACAATGTGTTGTTGCCACAGGTAAAGTGGAAGTAACCGCGCGTCAGCACACGCGGGGGAGTGCAGTGCACGTGCGACTTTGGTACTCCCCGTCCTCTCTTTCTCTCTCTCTCTCTCACTCTCGTTTCTCCACATATACACACCTGTATATACACGTATATCCATATATGCACAAGAGAACGCGTATGTATATGCATGTCTGCGAGTACTGCAATTTATGTAGACTCTCTAGCCAGTCTCTCACGGCTCTTCGTGAAACGCGTAGAGTTTTGCGTCCTGCTATATAGTTTGCCCCACCATACTCTATATGTATATATGGAGCACGTTGCGAGCAGCGTGTATATGCAACACTTGATGCTCGATCGTCTCGGAACAACTTTGAACAGTGCTATGTTATTTCATGCCTGCGCTTCTCGCCTTTTTGTCCTCTCCCTCTCTCTCTCTATCTCGACATCAGTCCTCGAGGCTTACCAACTTTGCTCATTTGTTTTAAAAGTTATAATGTAAGTGTAATCCTTAATTTTGCGGTTTACTTCTAAAGTTAACCATTTATCTTTCAACGACTATTAATAGCGACAAGGATGACAGGAAAAATGTTGACTCCATTACTGTTCGAATACTTAAATAGTGTAACTTGAATTCTCTTTGGAAACGTTAATCGACCTGTAAAACAATAGTTTTCAGTAGTATATTTAAACAATATAGTGAACTAGTAATCAGTAACTTTTAATAAATAAGGCTGTTAAAAGAATAAAAAGAATTTTAGTGAAAACCAATTTTAGAGGAAAACGCGCGTCTATACTTTTACAAGATTAACGGATATTAAGTCCCTGGATTTTGTCTGCTATAATTGTATATGCACGGTGATCAAAGGCATCGTATGCAATGCAGAATAGTATTATAAAGCTATAAATATGAATACCTGCTAATGTATGTACAAATTATGATTGCATAGCCTGGATATATAGGTTAAATAAACGTCGTTCAATTGAAATGCGCAATAATTTAAGTTTATCGATTTGATGGAAATCATAAAGGAGCTTAAATTAGTTGTACATATGAGGCTATTAAATCACTAAAAATTAGCAGTAATGACAATTCGATTTTAACTGAAAAATATGAAACCATATGTGATTCATTTTATTTTGGTACGCGACAAATGCACAAACTATTTAATTCTTGGTTTAGAAATCAAAGAAGAATTTGAATATTTTCAAAGATGCAAAGTTCAACGTTTTGAACGGGAAATCCTGGGAAGCAGTAAATTCAAATGCAGAAAAATATTTTTCAACTAATATGTAGACAAGACCTTTTTGTGGTCTCATTTTCTGAATTATTGAAATAACAGCACTTTTAGTATATGGAACTTTTCAGAGTTGAAGGTACTAAAAACTCTCAATTTTTATTCTTCATAAAAGTACAAGATTGCAGGTTTCTAGATTTTAAAACACTGTTTTGTTATGTATGGAAAAACGAAAGCAGAATTTTCTTGATTAAAAACAAAAGTCTACATTTTAATTGTGAACTATAAAGTAAATCAAAAAATATATATATATAATAAATGAATGACATGTAGTTTAAAATTTTACTATAAATTGAGTCCAGCTTTAATCGAATGCTTTGTACAAAGAACGTTCAAATCACAATACTTTCAGATTCTGTTGAACTCAAAAAATGACCAAAAATATAACAAAACTTTCTAGACAAGTGTTTAGTTCTGGTGGACGCAAAACCGAAGCATACACATATAAGGGTCAAGGTCGCAAGTAATCAGATCCTTTTTTCCTCCGCTTGTCCGTACTTTCCGTAAAATCGAGAAAAAAGTGAATGAAGGAAATCAATACTCCCAGACGTTAACTCTCATGCAAGGAATTCTCTACATCGACACTATGAGCGTGGAAGAGCGAGGAAGGGCGAGAAAAAGAAGAAAGAAAGAAAACAAAACGTGTATACTGCAGAGCGGCTCTATTGAAACTGCAGACAGTAGTACAAAGGAGAAAAGAGTTAGAAAAATTAAAAAGTATATAAGAAAAGATGAAGGAAAAGCCGGAAACAAAGAGAACGCGCGCGAGGTGGACGAGGGATGAAAGCGCGCGTATAGAACACAACAGAGAGAAACATAAGCGAAAGAGAGAGAGAGAGAGAGAGAGAGAAAGAGAGAGAAAGTAGCAGAGGGCTAACTTGAATGAAAGAAGATGCAGTTTATTTTCTCTGCATACACACGTACGCGTTTGTTTGTGGTACCCACACGTGCACGCGCGCGGGTTTGTGTGAAATTAGGACGCGGGTGTATAGCGGGGGAGTGGAGAGAGAGAGAGAGAGAGAGGGGGAGAGAGAGAAGAATAACGACGATCTATGATTCGCTGCGGGCCGGTCATAAGACCCAGACAAAGTCTGGACGACGTCAATGCCTCGGAAAATATTTCTCGCCGCCCGCTACATCCACCGCAACTGCCGTCTCCATACTTACTGTCTCGTCGCTACATTATATACCTATATACCACACTTTTGCTCAACCTCGCGAGCTGACGAGTAAAAGTGTTACAGCAGCCAGCCAAACTGTCGTACGGCACGCGACCGAGTCCAATTAGTGATACACCACTGGAATAGGAGGAACGACGCGCGCCACGTGTCTGCAGTCCTCCCGAGCTTTTTTAGACGTTCTATACCTGATCTATCTATATATTATTTTTTTATCGCTACACACACGCACACATTTGACTGTATTTTGCATATATATGTATATATTTTTATGTCGCCAGCGAGTGGTTTGTTTACGTCAGGGAGAGGGGAAAAAAGGACGTTGTCCCCCTTGTCTATACGCGCGTGAACTGCTGACGTCATAGGATGAGCCATGCGCGCGTCCCGGATTTCGAGTATTACACGTATATATATACCTGACACAACGATCCTGACTTTTACGTATATGTACATATATATATACATATACGTAAAAGTGTGTATATTTTTATGTACAGCTGCGCTGTTTACGGGCGAAGCGCTGCGATTCGGAGCTTTTTTGGATACAGCGGAGTGTGCGACGCTTTTTCGTCGGAATCACGAGAGGAGGAGGAGGAAAAGCGTTTCGTAGAAGAAAGAGAGGGCGACTCGTGTGTGCGGGACTTTGATTTATGGAGATGAAAGAAAAACGGTTTGACTTTTTGTCTATAGGAGAGGAGTATGCGATTGAAGATTTGGTGAAACTTGAAATTGAATCTGTTACTGATTCGTCCGTACTGATGAGAAGGCATTGATATATTGCATATAGTAAATTCAAGTATATGACTCGGCTATTTCTCAAAATTGTGTTAGATTTTCTGACCCAGAGACGAAACGCGTTTAAACAAGTATATTTAATTAAATTTAATTATGTGAATGCTTCGCATTGTTTTTGTGCAGAGAACTAACAGTATTTATGCATTTGTTGAATAAGTATGGAACATTCGAGTACATCGTTCCATTTGCAGGCATTAAATTCGAGTTAAAGCTAACGCAGCGATGATATGTTTGCTGTATAATTTACGATAATCGACTACTTATTGACGTTCGAGTCGTTATGCTAATCACATCTATAAAAGTACAGTGGCAGTTGTCTAAAGGTGAGCATTAAGTGTAATAATACATTTTTAATTGCTCAAATGTTACTGAACTCATTAAGCCTTAGTAAGTTTAGTTTAATTTTGTTAAAATCTCAGCATTGAATGGTTGATTCGAGATCGTTCGAACCTAAATATCTCCAAACTGTAAGTACGAATAACAAAAGCTTATACAGTCCACGATAAATAATTACGACGAAAATTCTTTTTTCATATGTATATACATTCATTATAAATATCAAAGTGGAATTATATCCTCGTGTTTTAATGAATCCGCGTTTCAGAAACAAAGAGGATCCCGAAACAGAGTCCGCGCAATAACATTGAAGGCAATTGAGAACTACGAGGAGAACTAGAAGTATTCAGAATGTGCAATGCCCGCGGCGCTATCATTTTCGCTATATACTCTTAATATATGTCGACCGCGAGTGAAAAAATAATTTAATGAGACAACAGCACGCACCGTTTAGTGTATCAGACTGCACGATTATAAATCGTACTGCCACACGGACAATAAATAAAAAGAATAAATCGTCGAATTGAATAGACAGCAGTAACAGCAATCGATCCGCGGGACAAAACAGAGAGAGTCGATGGCCAAAAAACGATTGAGCGCAATAACGATTTCACTGAGAGAGAGAGAGAGAGAGAGAGAGAGAGACGAGCCGCGCGATTCAAAGGAACAAATCGACAATCGAGAACTGAACGCTATGCTCGTGGAAAGAGCTGTGCGGACGCGAGTGACCCAAAAGGATACATTGTATGTGCACCTCTCTGCGCTGCACACATGCACACACACATATAGATGCGGGCAGACAGACGGACGAATCGTCGAATACTCGAAAAATCTCTCGTACAAAAGCCTCTTAGCAACATCCGGATAAGCGGCGCCGACGCCCAGACAGACGCCGCGATCGAAACGTCACAGCAGCGGCGCAGCGGCAGCGATATATAGAGAGTCAGGCCGCCGCTAGAGCATGTGTGCTGCATATATACAGAAAGAGAAAGAGAGAGAGAGAGAGAGAGAGAGAGAGAGAGAGAGAGAGAGAGAGAGAGAGAAAGAGAACGGCACCGGCGCATCGAAAATCCGCTGATTACGCGGAAGAGCAGGGACGAAAGAGAGTAGGGGGGGAGGAGAGAGAGAGAGAGAGAAGAGAGCCAGCGCCCTCCCGGTTTATTCACCGAATCATCACGGGCTTCCCGCGTATACACACATAGACGCACACACACACACACACACACACACACAGGCACACACATAGAGCGTATTGTATACGAATGGTATATATGTAGCGTAGGAGGATCGGTGCAAGCCTGCGGTGTGTCGCGGACGCGGTTCGACACCCCGCGTGACTCTCTCGCGTAAGTGTGTGTATGCGCGCGCGGGCCGCGAATGGGAGATATGTAGCGGCTGCATACTGCTACGGCTGCTGCTGCCTGACCTCGGCAATGACTCACACGCGCCAGTGTCTATATATTAGTGTGCTCCTCTTCGCTCAGCTCTCTCTCTCTCTCTCCTTGTCGACTGCATCAAGGGCCTGTATAACCGAATATCGACCAAGATTCCTGCATTATCGGCAAATGTACTGACTCAGCCCTGCGTATATATAGGGGGATCGTTGTTTATGGGCTGCGGATGCCGAACGAAAAGTTGAGCTTTTCATGCGCTGATGCCACTACTCGTTTGTAACCGAAATTGGGAGTATTGAGAAATTGTCCTTCAAAGGAGAACGTTGCACCTCTTTGGAATATAAAGACTAAAAAAGAATGAGAAGAATAAAAATTATCGTCTTTTTTAGAACAAGTCAAACTTTGGTCTGACTTAACAAGGCTGTATTCTCACTCAGTTGCAGTAATGCCAAATTTTTTCTTTAAATATTCAGACTATACGACTTGGTTTGTGAGTATACATCTATACTTGCTTTACCAAAAATGTACGGAATAAAATGAAAGCTATAGCGCCACTCTTTTGCCTAAGCTTTGCGCTTATAAATTAAAAGCGTCCCGCTGTCCACGAACTTGCGCTATGCAACTGCGTCCATATACATATATATGCTGTAAGTCTCATTCTCGCGCATTGGGACGCATGCGCTATCGCACCCGACACTACTTTCCAAGATTCTCGCAGCAATTGTTATTGAATTACGCAGTTGCGAATACTGAGTTATTTCAATACTTTTGATCGTGTTGTCATTTACTTGTACTTGAGGTATCAGGTTACATTAGTCGATGTATGTTTGAACGCAATTATTATAAATCGAATACAGAATAAGAAACACCTTTACGCTTGCGACTTTGAAATATAATATTTCTTTGATGAACTATTAATTTCTATACAAATCTTTTAAATAATTGGTTTTATTGTCTTGCAGGTATACCTAGCAGTGAAATTTAATTATAGGAGTATTTTTTTCAATCACAAGATAATTGAAAAACATAACCTAATTAACCATTACGCTTATATACACATCGGCTACTTGGATTACTTAAAAGTTGAGTTTAAAAATTAAACTTTTATACTTCTTCTTAGTGCGAACGGAAAACCATTTTATAACGCTATAAGATACTGAAGTTAGTCTATAGCAATTGAGAAATTTCTCTACCCGTACTTCTTATACGCTCAAGAATGAAAACACTATTTTTAAAGTCAATATTTTACTTTCAGCTGTGGGCGTTGTGAAAATTTTAACTCTAACTATAGAATCTTTTGAAAACTACTACAAACTACCTATAAAGTTATACAAAGTACCTATATTGATGTAGCGTAAATCACAAATTGTTCAACAATAAATTATTCGGAAAGACAGGTTTTAACTATGAATATTATTAATACATTTGGCTCACATTATTATATACCTTTATATTTATAAACTTTGAAAATGAATACTTTCCATTGTTTATGTATGTAAAAAATGTTTTATCAACATTATTTAATTTTAAATGAACCATAGAAAGATTGCATTGAATATCAATTACTTTACTTTGAATTGACAATGATAGATAGTACGATGTTGAATAACATCAACACGTTGTGGTTACTAGAATTTTTTGCATGCCGAGATGAATTGTATTAGAATTTAATACATTTAAACATCGATTTGAATGAAAGCCAATGCTCCGAAAGATTTACAATATGTTTGTTAGGACAATTAATTAAGTTAACTCAACACGACTCTGGGAATATAGAACGTGATTTATTTGAAATTATCAAGATATTTGTCATTATATACTTATTAATAAAAATTGAATCGCACAAGAAGCTTTACTTTCAATCCAAAAAGTAGAAAAATGACTCCATTTTCAATGCAAATAATTTATTGTTTTATCTACTCATACGACATTGAGCAGTCGACGCTTCAGCGATGTCACATCATAGACGAACTTCATCGAGTGCACCGATTATTCTGCACAAACACACACCCAGCGCAAAAGCCTATATATACAACTTATTTTATCAGATAAATTAATTACAAGCGCACATGTATACGAGTCCAATCGCGTTCACATTCGATACGGTACTTATAGGACCGTCCTTGGCAGCGGCCAGTAAGAAAACTTCCTGCTTCCTGCAACTCTCTCTCTGTCTCTCTCTCTCTCTCTCTCTCTATAAAAGCTTTATCAGTGGGAGAGAGAGAGAGAGAGAGAGAGAGAGAGAGAGTGGGACCTGTTGTACGCTCGCTACGTTGCATCTGCATTCGGACGCTCTTTTTCTTTCGTTATACACACGTTCAATACTATCAGCCGACGGGCTTTTTTGCACCGCACACCCAGAATAGCGCATTGTGTTCATTTCGCGCGCGCACGCTCCCTGGGTGTGTGTGTGTGTGTGTGTGCAGATCGTGTGCAGGAATATATATATTCGCGCAGGATGAGATGAGCGGTGCCGATACACACGCAGCTTGTTGTTGCTGCTGAATAATAATAAACATGGTCGGAGGGGAGCGCAAAAAAAATAGTCGATCGCTAAAGTTTTTGCCACGGATGGCGCGGACACGCTGTACCGTGCGTGCTGTAATCGATACGTGAATTTATTACTTTCTGCATGCGTGAAAATTCTGCTTTATCTAGTTTTTCTATAGGTATTCTTTATTTGATTTTAGTAAAGTACGTGCTTATTTGGACTGATTGCTTTGGTAAAGAATCGAAGTGCTTTGTGCGGGCAAAAGTTTCGCCAAAGCACGTAAACAGTTTCGTGTGAGTTAAGAATTTGTTCTTTTTTTAAGGTTATGTTTAACCAGGCAGATGTTTCAGCTTTGTAAATTAGCCATACACTTTTTATTGATAAATGACAATTGCTAGATATTTGATATAGACATGTGTATTAAAAGAGAAACCTTTGTATAGTTTACTGCTGTAAAGAGTTGAAACATTTTCATACTGATGTTCTACCAACACCAATCCGCCATAGCTTATCTATTTTCTGTATTTCACCCATGAACTAACACATCACTGTTTCACTGCACACATGCACACAAAGTCCTAATAATTCATCATATGCAACCATTTCACGTGAGTTATACGGATCATAAAAAGTCGGGAATATATCCTACCATCGCAGCACAAGACCAGAAAGTCCGAAAGAGGCAAAAGCGACTTGAAAACTCGCGCATAGCGAGCGTGTCGACGGCACAACTGCTGTGACTAGGAAATTATCAATCGGCCGCAGCAGCAACAACTGCGCGATCATCATTGCACTCGTCGTGGTCGACGCCGTCATCGTTCTCTCTCTCTCTCTCTCTCTCTCTCTCTCTCTCTCTCTCTCTCTCTCTCTCTCTCACACACACTCGGTGACTCTGTAGCGTGCTTGATATTGACAATGACCGAGTCAATTATTGCTCGCGCTCACCAGCGAATCGCGCAGCCCGAGCTGCACAAGATTTTCAATCATCTGCAGTGACTATTTTTTTTCCTTTTTCGTTTTCGCCATGTATCAATGTCCGCTGATGTTGGGATGCGAGGCTACTGCATAAATATATGCATCGTTCCTTTGTTCTCGGTAGTTTTGCGAAAAATGGGTATATACAGTGTATTGCTTTGAAGGTAGATGTTTATCGTTGAAATAATTTCAGTCAAAATTTTGAAAGACGGAAAATTCCAATTTGAAGTCTGAAATTGATATACGTAACCGTTATTCTTGATAGCTATAATGATGATTTGCGAAAATTCCACACGAAGAATGAAGATTACAAAAGTGCCGAGGGCCACTTAATGATGGAAAGAATATCTTTCAGTTAACAAATCGCTTAACTTAAGTACTAATACGTACTTCATTTGCGTCAAACGTAAGAGATTTCCCAATAGCCAAGAACGTTGCTCACTCAGATTACTGAAGTGAGGCCTCGAAATACTATACATTATGCTTCGTTTAGTCAGTTTAGTTCATTTTGAGTTCTTGCTAAATCAAGATATATGCACAATTGATACGATCATTCTTGAGATTCAGCAGATTTTAAATAAAAATAACGTTTACTATACATACATGATTGTATATTTTGGGATATAAATAAAAAATATCACTTATCGATTTTTTAATAAAGCAATCTAACAATGAGCGACGTAGTTAGCACACAATAATACCTAATCTTTGTACAGGTACATAAATATTTTCATATCTATTGTATAAAAAAAATGTGCGCTCTATTTTATCTGTCAAAACATTCCTGACACACAAAGCCTCACCGGGCGCTAGAAGAGCAGAGTAAACACGGGAAAAAGTCGATACTAAGAAAATCTCGTGGCGAACCCTAGAAGAAATTTGATGAAGCGTGACTTATCGTATTCGGGATCTCTGGAAGGGCATTATTAAAATTAGCTATATTGTCGAGCAAACATTCGCGGCCGTATTTAGTTACTTCACATTGATTTCTTAACGTCTCTATTATTACTATCCCTGAAACTTTTTTTCAACAGCACACATGCAACAATAATCAACTTCCTCGATACTCTGCACGAGTATATAAGAAATCAATTTATGGAACAGATATTGCGGTGAAATCTATAGTATACATAAATCATTCATTTAGAAAAAACAATCGATTTCTTATCATGTTACAGTTAAACGGCTAAAAATTCTCGCCTGATTTGACGGTGTGCCAAAAAAGAGTCCGTGCATACTACACCTATACGCTCTCGCTCTATGCGGATCGCGCCGCACTCACATCGAGCCTCGCGTGTGTCCACTCGAAAAGTCGGGCTTAATTGCCGCGCGAGAAGCTAATTGCATCGATTAATTGGCCGAATTCGGGGCTGGTTGCAAAGCACATGCGCGCCGCCGGCCGCCATAATACTTTTGTCGATCGCCGGAGCTGCTGCTGCTGCTGCTGCCTGCCGCCGCCGCCGCTGCTCCGTGGCACACCACGTCGCAATGACCGCAGCCTGACGTCACCGTACGCGCGCTCGGTTCCTCGCTTCTCTCTCTCTCTCTCTCTCTCTCTCTCCCCCTCTCACTCATACTGTTTGTCATGTTTGCACGAGCGTGCGCGATGGTCGATTTTTCGATTTTTCGTGAATAGCGGGCGCGATCAGAGAGAAAATGAGGTCACATGCGGTTTGCCGATAAATATGAGAGGAATTTCGTTGTATATATCCGTAGAGGGTGGACACAAAGTTTCGCGCTGTACAAAGCATTGCGATTATACTCTTTGCTTTCGGTATACGCATATATATTGAATTTTCGGTTTGTAAATACGTAATGTGGCGAGTTTTGAGCAGTTCATAAATAATGTTTTTGACAATAGTGTGTGTAATGCATTTTAGGCTGTGCTTAATGAAGTCGCTGATGCGTCGAGCAAATGTAAGAATGCGTGCAAGTTCGCTATGCGCGGGAAGAGCTACGTAAGTACTAGGTCATAGATTATGTGCAAGTGATTAAATTAGGATAAAAAAAAGGTTATACTGGCAATCGCGAAACGGTATAACGTTATAAATTGACCTTTTAATCTGTTTACAGAGATTACCGATACTGGTTTACAAATAAATGAAAAGCTTTAGAGATTCTCCAGTTTAACAGGTATAATAATTTTAATATTCGTAAAGGTGTTGAATGATTGCATGAAAGAATATATTTAGCGTAATAAATTTAATTAATTTCAAGAATGATTAAACAAAGACAAGATTACCTATGTCAAGTATTATATCTAAATTAAGTATTCTACATTGATTAAATAAAACAATATTTATGTACCTATTGTACATAGCATGTAATAAATATAACAGTCATATAAAATATCCTTTCAAAATTTGATGAAAGAAAAAAAAAATAGAAAAAAAATAATGATCGACCACTAGCTGGTAGCTCGTGTTAAGCAAATCGTTTTGGTTTACGATGACATTTCTCCAACTCTCTTCCTCTTTATCAATCACCGCGGGCAATCAAATTTTACCATCGTCGTGTCACAATACAAGCCCGCAATAATCACGCAAAGGAGATGGCGAACGAGTTGAAACCGCGCCATTAGTTGAGGTGGAGAAATAAGCGTCACATGATCATCGCAGACGTGAATCAGAATTTTAGTGGAAAAAAAAATTTAATGGACCGTTATCACGAGGACATCAGGGAGAGAGATACACAAACGTATTTTTTTTTTATTTATTTTCGTATCATCACACAGACGTCTTTATTACTTTTAGAGCGGTGCTGGTTGCTAGTCGAATTTAGTCCAAGAGCGAAAAAAAATTTTAATTGTGCTCTCACAAATTACTACACGAGCTAACAATTTGACAAGCTAATGAATAAATAGAATTCTGCGAGATATTTCCATATGTACTTATAATTTTCACTCGTTGAAGTTTCGAAAAATCATGCTTTGTACACTTCGTTACTGTACAAATTTAAGCAAAGTTTAGTATATCTTGATTTTACATTTTGTTTTTACGTGGATTGTAAAATTTTAACTGGTCCCCTAACAAATGGACTTAACATTTAGCAATTTATTATTAGCGAATCGTTTTTAGATTATTTATAACATTCGGTCGAAAATTTGCGAGACATCAAGAAAAACTAATCGCATTATTTAACTGATAAAAAGTGAAACGTGAAGAGCTACAAGTCGCGCAAAATAAGCTAACCTCAAAATAGTACACTTCCAGAAGCTGTTAATCACTGCTCAAATACATACACGGCGATAACAGATAAGAGCAGAAAGGAAAGAAAAAAGTAAGAGGCAATATATATAAAATGCGAAGCTTCAAATAAAGCAGCGTTCAAATCTTCAAAAACATTCTAATAAGATTTGGAGAGAAAAGTCCAAACGTGCTCTCGGCAGGTTATAGCATAATGGCGGTTCCGAACATGTGCCGAATGATCGAAGGAGAGCAATCGAGAAGCCGTTACGCGCTCAATTCCAGAAAAAGAGGACCAAGTCAAAGAAAAGGACAGACGCGAGTAGAGGTATATATATACTTATACGTGAAATATCCTTTGAAGAATAAGAAGGAAGGAGAGAGCGAGAGAGATAGAGAGAGAGAGAGCAGAGATATATAGCGCGTGCTCATTTATTGGCAGAGGTGAACGACACGACGTACGAGCGCGAAGTGGACGACGCTTAGCTTCCTATAAACACACACATTGCTTCTTTAATAATTGGTCTCGGCTCGCGGCGCGTTGTGTATATAATAGAGCATCGCGTTGGGAATGCTGCGCGGGTATGTAGAAGCGACATAGTCGCGGGCAGTGTCGCTGCGTCTGTTTTTATGGGTCACTGTGTGTGATTTTAGGCTGTGCGTGTGCTCATTGCGACTTGTCAACTTCTGTCTCGATCCTCTGTTGAGAGGAATGCGGGGATTTTGAGAAAGCTCAATGTTTCCAGTTGTCGATTTAAGATTCTAGATTAGAAATGAAGATCATGGAGATTTCCATATCATAAGGTTGTATTAATCTTTAAGACTTAAGACTAACGAATGACAGTTTTAGTATATGTTATCTTAAAACGATTATGTTCTTGAAAACATATAAATAGTCGCGAGTTTTAGGTTCGGACGACATAGTTTCGCGGTGAGCGCAGAGTCGCCAACGTTTTTAAAATAAAAAAATAAAAAATTTTTTAACGCGCAATAAACCCACTTTCTAAGTAAAGATATTTAATAACGAAAGCACCCACGCGTGAAGCGTTTATGTCGTTGCGTTGAAGCTCCAAATTTCTGTCCCTGCCTAGAAGATAAATACAAGGGATAAAAAAGCGCATCGAAAAAATGTATTTTAAATTATAAATTTCCCATTAAATGTTTCTCTTAAAAATAGATGAAATTTTATAATAAATTTATGTACTACTTGGACGATGTGTGTTTGTAAAAAAAAAAAAAAATAAAAATAAAAAAAAAACTCGCAATTGGAAAAAAATTACTCTGGTTTTTAACTATACAGTATCGTTCAACTCTGTTTTATATTCAATCACTAAACAGTAAATAATCGACTCCCCAATTTTTTTTAAGAAGACTAGGAGAAGAGAGACAGATTGGTCTTTGGAGATTCGTCCAGATCCCGGATGACTTTGGAGACCCACGTGTGACAAAAAGACTATAATATTGTCACGTACTTTGTGTGAAATCGGCGTTGCCAAGTTTTTGGCTGCTCTTACTGGCCGCCCGCATGAAATTTTCCCAGATGGATCGACCTACCGATGTTATACGCTTGCGGTGCACAAAACTCAGAGGATAGAGACATACCGAATTCTTGCTAACAGAAGGCGAATTCTTGTACGGAGCGATTGCCTAAAGGCTGGCCGAAAATCTAATTATACTTTCAGATGCAATGTCAAAAGTATACTATTATTTTCAGTGTTCTTCTTTTTTTATTTATAAGTTTATTTGAGCGAGTATGCGTAAGAAAAAGGTTTCTTTGCGTTATAAAGTGTTTTCCATTCAATTTTTCATCATCAAATACACAATGTTTGCACACTTTTCAGGTATTTATATTGACTGGAATGCCAATGATTAAACTTTTATCTAATCGTACATCTTGTTTACTACGATAAGAAGACAAATTAAACTAGACACATACTTGAATGAAACCTGAGTTCGAATAGTTTTCAATTTAACAAGGTTTTTTTTGTTGTTTGTAGTATGCAATTTTTATCGAAGGATACAATTCTATACAACGAAACAAAATAAATTTACCGATTAATGATCGTTCAATTAGGTCAGTCCACTTGAACTTAAACGCAAACCACGTACGTTAGCGCTCTCTTAAAACCGAATAAGAAAAAATTAAGAATTGTTTGTGCACCAGAAGGCAGTAAGGAGAATAGGGAGAGTGAGAGAGAGGGGGGGGCGATGTTTTCGCAACCACTCAAGTGTAAGAGGTCAACAATAATTGCTCCGTGCGAAAAGGCGCAAACGTCGACGCGCGCACTCGCGCAAGTATATAAGAAAGCGTCATCGACGTCGTCGCCGCTGTCTATAATATACACACTCCACGTCTCTACACCGCCACCTTCTTCCATCAAAGTCGCAGAGCAACAGCAGCAGCAGCAGTGGCGGTGGTGGCGGCGGCGACGACGACGGTATAGCAGCGCCTCCAAATCACGGCGTCGCAAAGAACCAACTCTCCTGCAGAGTATAAAGCTCGAGACTTCTTTGCGCTTGTGTGTCTCGCTACGCTGGCAGGCCGAACTTTTCATCGAATTTAGATCGGCTGCTCGTCGTCGTCGTCGGTGCCTGTGCAGAAGAACCGTTACGTAAAAGCGCCTCTCTGCTGCAGGTGTATATTCCTGCGACGGCCCCCGCCGTTTATGTACGTGTGTGTGTGTGTGTGTGTCTCGAGCGCGCGTTCCATTCGACGTCATTTTGTAAAACGGTCAATTTGCCGACTTGGCAGAGCCGCTGACCTTTTTCAATGCACACGGCAGCGGCGCCTCTCTTCGATCGGATTCGGTGCTCTCTCTCTCTCTCTCTCTTTTTCTCGCTCCCCTCCCTCTCGCTCTCGCAAAAACAAATTCAATTCACGTATATGTATAGGTATGCTTGTCGCATTTTCCGGGCCGAGCTATTGGGTTTTGATATATAGGTTTTTTTTTTTTACGGGCGTATAGACGAATTAATGCGCTATTCGTTTTCGTTGGGAAATCTTAGTAGGCGGGAATGAGCGAATCGAATTAAAATTGCACAAAAAGTGGCCAACAAAGGTTTTTTAATAGTAAGTTAAGACCCGCAACATTAAGGTTGTATAGGCTGTATAGTCGAAATGATGAGACACAATTGAAAATTTGTAAATAAGTAGATTTTAACAATACAAGATCACCCACAAAATTTTAGAAGGATTGATTAGCTCGTTTAAAAGTTATTAATAAGTATAAGTTTCAATTTAACATGCGAGGTATACCTATATCTATCAATTTAATACCAAAATTCACATACAATCGTGAAAAAACTAAGGAAAAAATAATGTCAAGTACTTGAAATTTTTATAACAATAACTAATTATACTTTAAACATGTATCAACGATAAAAAATGTATGTCATTAGCTATAAATGAAACAAAATCAGAATTAACATGGTAAAAAAGGGCAAATTTGCAGCCAAAAGTTTGTAAAATGAGTCTTCATATAGTCAGAAAATACTTTAAAACACATTTAAATCAATTTTAATCGTTTCCGATCTTCAATACTAATATAGCTCTGTATAAAAATATACTTTCAAATCATAAAAGTTTAATTTTTAAATTTGACTAACTTTTGGATGTGATGGTGTAGCCTATACAACCTTAACAAATACGAGTAATTGAATCACCTTAGTTTAAACACTTTTTTTTTGTATTTCATTGTATTCGTCGATAAATGCAAGAAACTGAAGTAAAAGAAATTTGATTTTTTTTAAAAATATTTTTCTAAATTTATTCTATTGGAGAAAACCTGATTTAATATTGGAGATTAGTTTTCGAATTGATAGATTGTCCGCGCAGATCAATTGCAATCATAAATGAAACTTATTATATGTGAATCGGTATTTGATATTATGAAATGTGCAAATTCTTAAATCGTTCCAAAAATTATTTTGGTAATCTTTATACGCAATGATTTATTTTTAAATAGAAATAAATAGGAATGAAATGAGAAGTAAATAAATAGATATGTCATGTAATGGGGATTTTTCAAATACCTAATAGATTAAAAACTTTTCTCAGCATTATGTATATTTTTTTAGAAGATTCTTACAAATACCGTAAATATAAAATTAAATTAGAATATTTTTAAAACTAAAAAGTATTTAAATCTTAAATTTTTATACTCAACGAATCAATGATAAGCTTATTTAGTATTTAAAACAATGTCAAATTTGAGGTCGAGGGAAAGACTTCTTTTCACCTAATCAAACAATTCACGAAATTAAATCTGTTGAATTCGTTACAGGTGATGTCACTAATTCCACTGAAGATGAACGATTCCGTTATTCGTAATAAGTTGATTCACTTGTTTACAAAAGGAAGGTTCATTTTTACACGCATATAAACAGACCATTAATTTTAAATCTTACACTCGTAAGCTCTGCAATTGTAAAACCAATAATTCAAAGGGAATGAAATCAGAAGCATTCCAAAAAATGGAATGCTCAAATTACCTATACGTGTGATGCCTATTTTCACAAATATCGCAGGTTTCGCAACTATCATATCTTTGTTCCTAAATTCATCGCCGCGCGCCACGGCTCTGCAGAGCGGAAATGCGTAAGCATATAAGAGCGGCTTAATCAACCGGCTGAGAATGAAATCGCTAAAGGTTAGGGACATTTTTTGGCAGGCGTCAGCGCTCTGGCAATAGATACTTTTCCGCTCATTCGCGTGCCGCATAACTTCCGGTGAGGAAACCTCTGCCAGTTTCTGTCGTCGTTCGCGGCTTAAAAACTGAGATATCAATGCTTCATATCGATATGTTCTTACTCGTGGTAACAATGGAAGTGGATTACGTGCAGAATCGCATCGAAACTGATATATTTTGAAAACCAAGGAACTGACCTCAACGAAGGAGTGGTAAAAAACAATGATAAGCAGCTTGTGGGTCCTTTTACGCTTGTGTTGGAACCATTTGCTTTTAAAATTTAGGAGATTCATTTACTACCTAATCGATCAAGTGCCTATAATCCCCATCGAATAATATTCGCCATTGTGACTTGTTTTGATAAACTTTTACTGAAGAACTGCAAGATCTCTATCCTAAATTACATCATTTTTGTTTTCCACTAAATAGTTAATGTTTTATTTGATGAAGTGGTAGTACTTGTAATTTTATTTATTTTTACTGATTCTCACGAAAACTGCGAGCACAAGTATTTAAATAAGTTCCTTATGTACGTCAGACTTTCATATTGAAAGTTATAAATACTGACAAATATTTTTAAACCCTCGAAAAAAAAGCGAACTATTCTACTATGTGGCATAATAATCACCTCCGCGTTATTTAAAACTCGGAATAATATTGCGAGCATAACGTGATCTATTAATATTTCCTGCACAAGCCATTCAGTAGACTCAAGGGAATTTACTTTTTACCTAAGCAAGGTAACTCCCCTGTACACGCTAAGTTATATTTAAAAAAAAATGTTAGTTTTGTTGATAGCAAAGTTCTATTAATAATTTCGTGAATAACAGTTTAGTTCTATATTACCAAATAGGATAAAAGAGTAGTGCAATAACGAACAGCAGCTTTGAAAACGCTTCGCTCTGCCAATTATAAACATTCTTTCTGAAAAATGATCTGACAATGGCATCTAATGTGCTTCATAGATTTAAGCGCCTCTAATACGTGAAGAAATATACTTATATTATAGTTGTATAGCAGAGTCTGGATCAAATATCCAATTTAAATTTAAAATATGAATTGAAATGAAAGAATTTGAATTTATCACGAGCTGTGAGAGTATAATCGATAGGCACGAGGAACAAACCGATACCTATAAATGCATTTTTATCGGTTAAAATTTGTTTCATTCAAGTTTCGATTCTTTGATTAAAACTGGAAGAGATTCGTCTTCAGATATTATAATACTGCTTTGTAATATAGTTTACATGCTAATGTAATAGCATGTAAAGTAATTTATAAAAAATTGTATACATTTGTACTTAAATGAATCGATTTATTATATCTATTGAATACGTTAATCTATATACCTAAAAAATCAATACTGCGAGCTTCGAAAGTTAATTTGTTTACCGAATCTCAAATATTTATCTTATTTAATTTATGTATGAGTATGAAAAAAAATCAGTTGCTCAACAAACTTTTACTGTATTCTACTATAAAAGAAGTCCATCACGTTTTCATCATTTTTTGACAAAATAAAAAGTAATATCAAAACGTGATTAATGTTATGAAATACGTATCTACAGTGACTGCGCGTCATAAAAACGAACCCATTGTGCAATTCAATTTTTTTAACGTCTCTTGACTTTCATAAAAACAGACCTTAATAAGAGTTAGGTCCTGAATCCTTTTTTATATCACCAATAACAAACACTTTCTTTCTTAAGTTACACAAACTGAAAAGATAAGATTAACTTTGAAATATTTTTTTTAAAAATATTATTTTATTTTATTAAACTTCAAAATACTATTTCAATGTTTTTTTATCTTATATCTTTTATTATCCTATTCTTTATAATGCACTAATTGTTTAAAGATTCCCAAATCTTTATAATACATTAAGTAATAAAGAAATAAAGTAAAGAAATCGGACTTTTCAATCATCTGGATGATGCAATTCTTTCATAGAGCCCACAAATGTCGCTGACCCGTAGGTACACGCGTACCGAGAGTTTCGTGCTGATCGATTGTCATGTACGTATAGCGCATGTACGCGGATAAAATAGCAGCAGAATCAGGAGCAGGAATACACCACGAAGGTGATATACTCGCGTACGTTACACAAGTTGCAATCGGAAAGTGCACGTCCACGTGGCGAGTATATACATATATTCATATACATATAATTGGTGGCGAGAGCAGCAGCGCAGCCTGAGCTCAAGCGCGCACTGGAAGTGTGCAATCGTCCCTAAATTGTAAAGATTGTGATTACCCAAACACTTTGGAATTACACGTGGACCTACATTCAGTGAAAAATTATGTGGTATAACGTTATTTAGGCTTTGGAATATGCTCGGTTGGCTTGCATAATTAATTTATAGCAAGGAATAATTGATTTTTAATTGTATTGTCAACATTGTGGGATATTATTAGGTTTTATATAGAGGCGTAATTTATGTACCAAAACATGTTATTCTTACATACTTCAGATGTTTGTTTTATTATCTCAACTATACCAACATATCGATATGAGTATGAATATGGAAATTTCAGAACTCCGACTTGGTTCGGTGCTAATTTTTGAAGTAAGTACCTAACCGACGAACATCTGCATTGTATTTTTAGTTGATAGTTGATGAAATGTAATTTATGCATAATAAGCATAAAATTTACAATGTTGCAGAAGTTCAATCATAAATTTTTTTTAAATTAATTTATTATTTTATGTCTCCACATAAATAAGTTAAAATAACTGCCAAGTAATGCATAACATTAGGTTCATTGCATTCCAGCGATGCCAATTTCAAATTCATCATGCATAAATAATATAATTTTTACGTTAAGTTTATCATTGCAAACGACTATAGCGTGGTAACGTATACTAACATCGATATATATAGTAACTGCTCAGTATAATCAGTGAATTATACAGTAGTCCAGTAAAATAAGACAAAATTTTTTCCAAATTGATAGGGACCATACATATAAAAAATACGTAATAATATAACGATAATCGTGATTTCTTGGCATTTTAAAATATAAATCTTAAGCATCAATTAGGTATATGTAAAATTTAAAAATTTTGATATTTCGTTTTATTTTCTGTTGTTTGTTAAATTTAAAATGTACATTATCTCAATGTCTTCTAGTTTTGCATTAGAAAACTATTATTAATCGCGTAGAAGTTAAATGAAAAGTTCAAGTGCGTAATAGAGTTTTGTGCCGTTTAGTTAATAAGACAAAGAAGCGGACATCGTATCTTTGGCTTATAGCTTGGCACACCGGATTGAATTTTAAAATCACAACTGCAAACGACACCAATCGAAGATATTGAAATTCTCCAACTATAGTTGAGGTTTAAATATTTTCTTAATCCCTCACTGTCTTTATCTCGTGCGCGTATAACGGAATTCGTGGAATTCACGCGTCACGACTGGCGACACTAACGAACACCTTTAATTACGCTTAACTCTATAGATATCTTCCTTCTCTCGTAACTTGTGACTTTACTTTGCCGTAGCGGTCCACCACCACTGCTGATACAAGATTGATGAAAAGATTAATTATTGATTTTTTTTTTCTGTAATTTAATAACGAATTATATAGGTGCTGTATATACTGCATATACTGTATTTTCTTTATACCTTCATGTAAATATAAGAGTATTGATTTTTTTTTAGTTTAAATGGATTCAAAATTCTTTTTAAATTTATTTTAAATGGATTTGAAGATGACATCACTGGTATTCTTGGGTTATTTGTTATATTTTTCTTTATCGTAAAAAATTTATTGTCATTGATTTAAATACTATTATTTAAAAAGAGCAATTCAATTCAGTTTTAAGCTAAATTTAAGCTAGAATTATCCTCTTATAATTTTTGTTGAATATATCAGTAACATAAGCTTGATATGCATTAATTAATATTATTACATTGACAAAATTTATGAAAAAATTTTTTCTAGCTAATTGAAGCTTTGATTAGTAAATTTAATGCAAAATGATCTGATTTAAACCAATATATTATTTATTTTAGCAATAAAGACTTATTAAAAATTTCACACGATTGAAGTATGGATTAAGGTTAGTGTTTATTTAAAGTTGTTTTAGGGAAGATATTTTTAAAAATGTTTAAATTGATGGTATATTTTGGGTGAATAACTCAAAAATCAACTATTATAATTCATTATTATAAAAAAAATTAGAATTTAGAAGCACAAAGAAAAATATATCAAGAAAATAAAACTATTACATTTAAATAAAAGTAGATAGTTGCATTTATGAAGTCTCAAAACTGTTAATTATATAACAATACAAGCTTAAAGTATTGTGAATAAAAAGAGAAAAGAATATGTATTATTGTGTGGAATTGTGAAACACAAATAATTTACTAAAGAGTAAAAAATGTTTTTAAACTATTTTAATTAAAAAAATCTAATTTGAATTATAAAAAATGAATAAGAAAAGGAAAAGTAATCATTGATATGCTTTTCACATATTACTTTGATCTTTTCCAAGGACCAGATTCATGTAGTTATATTCTGTGACAAAAAATTTTCAAGCAATCAATAAAACTTGTACATTTAAATTACAAGTACATAATTAATGATTCGATTTGATTTGCCAGAGCTCTGAATTCTATTGTTCTTGCATGATTGAAACAATGGATCATCGTAATCTGTTGGGTCATTCAAGGATGCAAACGAAGCAAAAACTACTTGTTGCATAATTGAAGCACTGCAAAGTACTTTATTCAGATAGGTATAATAGAGAATTTGGAGATTTTTGTAGTCCATCTGTTTTAAGGTGGCATTAAATGATAATATTTTATAGCAATGATGAATCTAATTGATCTGTAATGCATTATATATTTGATAATTTCAATGATTAATCATAATTCTTTATCTTTTTCAAATTTGTAAATTAATTTGTAAATAAATAAGTTGTAATTGGTAAAAATACTCCATTTCTGTCATAACTAATTATTGTAAATTATCAATTACAAATGTAGTAAAATAAAAAGCAAAAAATATTTTTTTAATCTTAAGGAATGGCCAAAATCCTGTATCAGAACAGAATTATGCTTTCCCAATTTTGTTATTGAGTTATAAAAATTACTAAATTATTTGAGTAGAAGCATGTTTTTTATATAACTTAAAAAATGCACCTCTATACTTGAAAAAATTTATTAAATTTGAAATTCAGTTAAAAATAAACTAATCCTGATACGCCATTCTACACTTGATTAAATATAATTATTTCTATAACAAATTCAATTTATATATTCTACTTTATGATATTGAGCATTAAAATTTTATTCTACTTAATTATTAATTTGTATTTTATAAAATGAATTCAATATAAACTGAATATACAACAAATGAACAGTGCAATTGATTTATTACAGGACAAGTTTACTTTTAACTGGAATATAGGTTATGTTAGCAAATAATCAGAATTGCTTGCGCTTCAGGGTTAACAATTTTTTTTTGTATTTTTGTTTCTAAATAATTAACCATTAAATTTCTTTGAATAAAAGAGATACTTTAAATATAATGAAATATAACAATATTAAAAAATGTTCTAGAACAACTATGCTTCTTAGTATACATGAAATTTCATAAATAATTATTGTTGAATTGCAATACAGAATACTTTTTGAGATTTGTGTATTGCATAAAAATAAAAATTCTATAAACGTATTCAATAACTACAATTACTTTGCTTTATTTTGAATCTCATTACTTTATTCTATTATTTTACTTGATAATTGATAAAATAATTAAAGTATATTTTCTTAATATCATATTTATCGAATATAATTGTATGTTTTTGAACAATTGTGAAGTTAAATGCAATTATTTTTGTATGAGAGTGTTAGTGTGTGTTTGTTGTTGTTTCATAGTGTTAATTAATAAAATTGATCTACATGACGCAACTCCCGATGCTTCTAAATGTACCAGAATTATTTTGTATTTACTCAATGATATCACACTGGATAAAAATAATGTATCAGGTTAGAATTTTTCTAGTTTGTGAATTATAGCTTGTTTAAATATACAAATAATGAAGTGTATTATAAAAAAAAAGTTATCAATGCACAGACTATTTCTTTATTTCCAAGATATTAATTTATTTTTATTCAATACATGTCAAAAATTTAGACCTACAGTGTAATTCAATATATATTACACTTAATTTTTAAAGGAAGTTATCTAATTTGTTACATACTTGCTGCAATAATAGGCCTGCTAACTTTTATAACTAGCTTTCTATAGAGGGCCCTGCTGCCCACAAATAATAAATGAATAATTATGCAAATAAATGTTACACTTAAGGTGCTTAAATGCATATACTGACCTTTAAGCTGAGGAAGCTGCTGCAGCTCGACATCCACCGAGTTGCGGTAGCGGGATGCCCCTTGTGACTTTTTGGATTTCTTTTTGAGAGAACGCTTAGCAAAGGGATCTATCCGATCCACAAACGTCGTCGATGACATGGTGGACTTTGAATCAGAGGCACTGTGGGTGCTGGATGGGTAGCCTTTTTGTACGACACTGTGCTTGTGCCTCTCCTGCTTTTCGGCTGTGTTAGCTAAAGATGACTGGGTCCATCCCTGAAGTAGGTGGTGCCCTTACTAGTGCCTAATGGCTTTTAAAGCCTAACTTCACTGTACACTCACAGGTAAGAATTGAAAACCAAAGCACTTATAGAACATACAAAGAACACTTGTTTACCCCTACGATACACTATTGCGGCTGCTTTATAACACTTAGTTCGAATTTCTTCTCTACGTTACAAACTCTTCTACGTGTATATACTTAAAAAAGGTCTACGATGGTTATGTACTCTTGCTCCAAAACCATTGGCTAATACCCTCTTTGCAGAAAACATAAATTTCACTCCCAAGGCTTGTTCCAAATGTAAGAAAAAAAAGTGGAGGAGATGGGTGGTGAGGCGATATCGACACGGTAAGAGGAAAAAAGAGGCGTTGTCACGGCGGCCGCGATGATGAAGAGGCCGTGGAGGTAGAGTCGTCGTAGTCGTTCCTCTTCCTACGTTCTATATATGCTGCGTCTCCGTCACTCCCTCGGTGAAGTGTCGTCGTCCCTTTCACTCGCTCACGAGCCGGTCGTCTTTCTCGAGCAACACATACACACGCGCGCGCGTGGCAGCTCTCTAGTGCGAGACGGAGGAAACGTGAAAAAGCGTTTCCTCAAAAAAAGTCCCCAGGAATACAGGCTTAGAGGCGCGAGTACTCCGGGTTACTCTTTTACCCTCTGGCGAGCTCACACGCTTCCTCTCTCTCCCTCGCACTCTTGTTCCTCGAAAGAGAGGAGAGAGAAGAGAGGCCCGAGCGCTTACGGAGCGCGCGCGCGTTCACGCAACACACGGGCGGTCCCCGGCGTGATTCTCCGGAACCTATGTATCGCGGCTACTGCTGCTGCCCGAGACGATGACTCTCTCCTTCCCTTTTCTCTCTCACACTCACTTCAGAGAGGCCAATTATTTCGCGTACACCGAGACGCGCTTACACACACGCACAGAGGTACATAGGGAAACCGGGCGGCGATCACTTCCTCCTCCACCTCCTCCCACGCTGATCGCGATTCGCGGTTATGTGCGCGCGTAGGGTGCAAAAGGAAAGGAAAAGAAAAAGACGTAAGAAACGAAAGAGTCAGCACTGTACACTGCTGCTGCTGTCGCTGCTGCCGCTGCTGCCGCTGCCGCTGCTCCGGGGCAAGACTGGCGTGCGCGTCCTTCTACGATTTTCCAGTTCCGCGCGCACGTGTCCTTTTTCTCCGCACACACACTCAGTCTCTCTTTCTCCCTCTCGCTTGCTCTCTTTTTCTCTCTCTCTCTCGCTCTCTCTTACATATACCTACTCCCTCGTGCTATTTTTTTGTTCGTGTGTCGTGTTGAGAGTGTTATAGCGGTGTATCGAAAAAGTGCGCTACGCGACGAAAAATACAGCTCTAGAGGGAGCGCGAGCCTGCGTACGTGAGGCGATGATGGTGTATTCGTGTTGAGTGGCGGAATACGCGCTAGTGTATATGTATATATATTTATATGCCTGCGTGTGGGTTCCTCTCGTTGCTTTTCTTCCTTATCACTCTCTCTCTCTTTCTCTTACTCTCTTTTTTCCCTATATATTACGTTTTTACTGCTCTCGGTGTCTCGAGCGGTGCCTGTATATAGCGAGTCTACGCAACACACGCACACGCGCAGAAACGAAAAAGCTCTCTTTCTCTCCTCACTCTCTGTCTCTCTCTCGCTCACTTACTTCTCGGTGTGAGCAAGTGTGCATTAGTGTTCTCTCCGGACTCCGATCCGTCTGTTCTATAGTGCAAGAGAGAAGGAGCTAGTTCAGAGCTCCTATACGAGCGCTGGCTGCTTTCATTTAACGACGATCGAGGCGCACGACAACCGCCATCAGCTGCGAGCAATGGCGAGCAGCAGCTCCTCTCATGTTTTTTGCCCTCTTCCTCCTCAGTACACTGTATGCTCTTCTTTCACTGCTTATAGCTCTCTCGGTCTCTCTCGGCTCCTCTCCACACCTTTGGTTAAAAGAAGCGATTGGCAAATAGAACCGCGCACGCACACAAGATACGACTACCACAAAAAATGAAGTCCGTGTCTGCGATCAAGCTGTGTGTGTGTGCGTATGTGTGTGCCTGAGTGTACGTGTGTAGCTGAGTATTCAGGGCAGCAGAAACGTAGAATGACCGAACAAACCTCGTATCTGTCTTTCGCGGAGCGCGCAAAAATAATAGAAAAAAAGCACTACTAGCGCGCTACACGTAGTCCGTGTTCTCGGCGCTGCAGCGCATGTGGGCGAAAGACGACGACAGCAGCAGGCCGAAGGAGAAGCTCTCGAAGCTCTCTCTCCCACCCTTTCTCTCTGCCTCTGTCCCTCTCGCTCTTATACTCCTCACGTACAAATATCTCGCTATCTCCGTCTCGCTCTCTTTTTAGCCTCGACTTCTGGTCGAGCGAACTGTGTTGCGTTGACGCCGCCGGAAGACGAATTGGATGATCAGCGGGACTCGATGACGATCGTCGGCAGCAGGGCGCGTCGTTGCGACATATTACCTACTCGGTCGGGACCGCCGCCAGGGCCGCGAGCGCCGTCGGTCTCTTCTCTCTCTCTCTCTCTCTCTCTCTTTCACTCCTCTCGTTTTTCTCTCTCTAGTCTATCCTGTAAGGGCGCTCACGCACACGTCGCACACTCACTCCTCGGGGATACTGCTTTTCCTTCACACACACAGCACAGATTCCACGGGAGGGACTTCTTTGCGGGAGGAGACGTTATAATATAACCTCCTCCAGAACTTTTATACGCTGCCGCGGCTACTGCTACTGCATTCGCAGCGACTCCGATCTCTCTTGGTTAGGATGGCACGCATACACGGGAAACTCACTCGCCCCGTATATTAGTGTGTGCGCGCGTGTACGTGTGTGTGCATGTGTGCAGTGTGTGTATGGGTATACATGGATATACTCGTATATACGTATATATTTCGGGTGTTTCTCCTATGTAGTACTGTAGTAGTCGCGCGCGATGGAGCGGCTTCTCTCCCTTCCTCCTCCTTCGTCTCGCTCTTTCCGTTTCCCTACCTTCTCACTCTTGCTTGCGCGCACTCGCGGCTCCGTACGTTCTCGGTTTTTAACCCCCGTTTTTTTTCTCTCTTGCTCTATAGTTCGGTTCGCTCTGTCTCTGTCTCTCCCTCCCGCTCTCTGTGTGGGTGTGTGTGGATGGAGTGTTGCTGACGACGTCGTTGCCAGCGGTCCGTTTCAGCTGAAACACCGCACAAACGTCGACTCGTCGAAGATCGCCGCCGCTTTCGTAACTTAACCCCGTCGGGTCGTCGTCGTCACCGTCGTCGTCGACGTCGTCCTCCTCCTCCACCTCCTCTTCTTCTTTTGTGGTCCCACTCTACGTATTTCTCTCTTTCTCTCGCTTATATTAGCTATATATATACATAACGTATATGCACTAAACTGGTGGGTGTATATTTTACTTCAGTCGCACTAGTTGCGTATAAACATCTGTATCTTACCTGTAAAATATTACGTAAAAAATATGCAAGCGTATAGATTTAGTTAAGCGCGAAAATTTAAAAAGTGAGAGATCAGCATCTGTGTGCAAGCTACACGAGCAAAACTTTGTATTAAAAAATTATTAAAATATTATATAAATAATAAAAGCATCGAATTTCTCTATGTGCAATTAATTATAATGTATAAAAAGTAATAGGTATCTAAAAATTTTTTTATATGTTTCAGAGATCGAGACATTTTATTGTCAAAATTAAAAATAAATTATTTTATAAGCATATACACCCCTTTCTACTTTTATTGATATGTTCTGCTTCTATATGAAAATCTTTGTTAAAATAATAGTACAATATTTTTCTACCGACTCGAGCAGTCGTAATTCTGATAAACCTATACTCTATAGGTACTTATGACTGTACAGAGTATAGGTATACTTAGAACACTCAAGATAGTCAACACTCGCAGACCTCAGACTTCTGCTGGTACTCTTCAGACTCTGAGTTAGTTTAGTAATTAGTTGTCACTATAGTCACTAGTCAGTCACAGAAGTGACGGCGGACTGTCGAATATTAGCCTTTATAGAGGGCAGCACAATGCAGAATATGCATTTGGGGAAAATTTTAAAAAATGAGAATTTTTGATTCATATAGCATTAAATTTTTATAAGAGAACTCGAACATGTAGTTTAAGTTAATTACATTCGTAAATAGAATAAAGAGATCTTTTTTTTTTGTATTTGTAATTACTTTTAGAATATTAAATTTAAATTACTTTTTTTACCATAATATGTTTTACTATGTTTTGAAATTTATCTTGATTTATCAAAGTTTTTGAAACTGACGAGTAAAATTAAAAATTTAACCTTAAGTGGATCGACTAACTGGATAAAGAAAACTTCTGTATAACTAATCTGTAGAGTGTAGGTTATACCTACCATCAGTGTAAGCTTGATCCTCAGTCAAGTCCAGTGTAAAAGATGTTTAGTGGGGATATCGATTGATTATCTCCGTGACTCACATATTTTCATGTTTTGGCGGACAGCACTATGTGGGTTTTAAATTCTAAGTTTACCTTTTTCTTTCAACAGCTTTGAAAGCTAATTATAATTAAAATTTGATAAATTAATGTAAATATAACCTAAAAAATTCTGGAACATACAGTAAATATGTACACAAGGTACCGTTTGTATTCACAATTATTTAGTTTTCGTAATTAAAGTCATTTTTTAATTTTTTTATTAACTAACTTTTTTTTAGATAAAGGCTTTAGGTTGTTGGTGAACAAAAATATTTGAAGTATGTGCCGAAGGTGACTAAGGTTCCATTGAGCAAAATGAATATTTTGGTTCGATGTCCTGGTTTATATTGTGGACGAGAACTTCTAGTAGATGGCAATTGGACAGAATGTGGGGCTTGTCCCCGTGGATTCAGAACAAATATATCTTCAGCTTGCGTACCCTGCGAAGACATGCCTACATTTTACGACTGGCTATATTTAGGTTTCATGGCATTACTTGCACTTGTGCTTCACTGGTTTTGCATAGATATGGTAACAATGAGACGTAGTATCCCAAAAGAAGTCATAGCCCTGCATTTATCAGCTCTGTTTGAGATATTGGCAGCTTCTCTTATTACCTTACAACTAACGGATCCAGTGGGATCTTTTAGTATAAAATCTTGTAAAGCTCGTAGATTATCAGATTGGTATACATTACTACATAATCCTAGCCCTAATTATGAAATCACATTGCATTGTACTCAGGAGGCTGTGTATCCTTTGTAAGTATTTAAAATAAAATTTGATATATATTTTTTAATTGCATAATTCAAGGATACATACTTGTACTTTGGAATTTACAAAATATTATCCAATTTAAAAAAAAATGTTTAGTATCGCATGAATAAATAAAAGAGAATTTTATTTTAATAAATTAATTGAAGTAAAGGGTTTATCCAGATTCATGAAACGGAGTTATTTATAAAATTAGTGTTTTCAATTTCATTACTCATCAATCTGTTTTTTACAGATATACTATGGTTTTTGTATTTTATGCCTTTGCGGTATTGTTAATGCTAATAGTACGGCCGCTAATAGCCAAGAAATTTTTACCAAAGAAAGGAAAGTTTTCTGTTTATGCCGCTCTATATTTCTTCCCAATACTAGCATTATTACATGCTGTCGGTAGTGGATTGATTTGTGAGTATATTAATCATTTTGATTTCCAATAATTATTTGTTTAATCTAATCAAATATATTTATAATTTCAGACTATTCTTTCCCATATATCACTATTATTTTGTCAGTACTTTCAAATGCGGCACATTTTGCTTTTGAACTGAACCAGGTAAAAATCTTAAAGCATGAATAATTTAAACATTATTATTTAATAATTTATATCTATTATTTTTTTCAGACTATGAAATCATTAATTCTAAGCTCAATTTCGGATATAAAAAATGTTGTTGTAATTTTGGGTCATTGGTTATTACATGGCTATGGTGTTATAGCTATTGCTACTTTACGAGGTTTGAGTATTCATCCAGCAATGCTAACTTTAGTACCACTACCAGCTTTATTTTACATTCTTACTGCTAGATTTACTGATCCTCATAAACTGCATATTGAATAATGATAAATGATAAAAAGTTAAAGATTAGAAATTTATCTCTATGTAAAACATGTACAAAGAATTTAGATTAAATTAAATAATATTCTTTTTATACATATAAAATTTTTATTTAATATAGAATATGTAAATAAAAAGGAAATCAATTTATTAATAAAGTAGAAAAATAAAGCAAAGTTTTGTGCTATATAGTTTTTTAATGCATAATTATAACTCCATAGTACAGTTAAAGCGGAGTTTTATTGAACACACATATAAATGCAAGTTAAGTTATGATTTTTGTTTCTGATGACTTATGTTTTTGGAACAAAAGTCACGACCAAAGTGCTTTTTGGAGAGATTGGTATACTGTTTGACATCAGTTTTCTGAAATAAATAATTTTAATTAGACCTTATTGAAACAATTAAGAATAGATTTAATTTTTTTTCATAAAATCTTAACTTACTTTGCTTTAGGTAGTTGTATCACATAATTGGGGCTGTATGCCACTACATTGACTTCCTCAGAGACATATGGCACAGTGGTTATGTCAATAGTAGTATTATGTTGAGCACTGTTGTAGGCTACCAAATATCCAGGATTACCACTCTTAAACCTATCAAAAATTATTTTTTTATTTATATGATTTATTCGTATTATAAATTATTTTAAAAATAGAACACTTAAAAATATGTTAGTCTACAAACTCACCAATTTCTGAACCCAGAAAGTTGAGGCATGAAACATGGTAAATAAAGCTTTAGTTAGTAGGTTATTGCCATCAATTTAAAATTATGGCATTAGTAATATGTACACAAATATACTTAAAGAGATATGTTATATAAGTTATTTAGAATTTTCCTAAGTACCAGTATGAACTATTATAATGAATTTTTACACCTTTTGAATTAAGACTATTTAAGTCATTAAGTTAGCATACAATAAGAGTAGATTAATATTTACAAATAAACTGATTAATAATAAATACCAAGTTAGTTCCTAATATTAATAAAAGTTATTACAAATAGTGTTAATGATTTTAAAAAGAGCCCAACACTAAAAAAATTATGGTGCACTTACCGCGTGTATACGAATACGGTTCCGTTATTAAGAACATCAGTTTTAGTTTCACCATATAAGAATGGTAAGTTCTTACGAGCTTCTGACAGTGTAGCGAAAGCTTCTTTTGCAGAGAGAGTGTCATTTATTTTTAATACTGGTGTAGCAGGAAGCAGCATTGTCATTAGCGTTAAACTATCAGCTACATCTGCATGCATTCGCTTTCTTAAACTAGCTTCCTTGCCGTTCAACTGAAAAGTAATTAAACATTAAAAAATATATAAAAAAAAATTGTATTAGCTCGATATTTAAAAATATTATGCACATAATATATTAAAACTAAGATACTTACATCTATACCTGGCCAAGGAGCAAATGCCAACAATTGTGAAATGCTGTGATTCAATGTAGCAGCTGAAGTTGTAGGATCTATATTTGCCAAAAAGTGAATACTTTGTGGAAGATCAACTAAGGTCTTTTGTTTGTTGTACATATGCAGAATATCATGTCCTACTTCATCACTTAGTGCAAATAAGCTGTAAAAAAAATATTTAAACAATGTAACATTAATGTTATTAATAATTGTGCGATAAAGAACTAGATTGGTAATGTACATACCCTTCTCCATTAGTGTAATTTAAGACAACATCACGCCACTGTCTTAATACAATTGCATTTTGAGCATGGTCTCTTGTATGTATGTGAATGAGTGATTGATATGACCCTGATTCAGCAGGATAAGTTGTGCTCAAAGAATCATTGGCTAAGCTCGGGTCTTCCACTAAGTAACGTGTATTAGCAAGTCTAAAGCCTTTCACATCCAATTTCAGCCAATGCTTAAGAACGTCCTATTGTTGAAAAATTAAGAAATTGATAGTTTCACATGGCTTAATGGATTAAATAAATTTGAAATGTGTATTGTATACATACTGAAAATTCATTAACCACAGAAGGATTAGTATAGTTAAGATCAGGTTGACTTTCATTAAATTGATGGAGATAGAATTGTCCTCTTTCTTCATTTAATTTCCATGCAGACCCTCCATTTAAGCTGACCTGTAATACAAATCCAATGTAAGGAAATAAAAAATATTCTTAATAATATAATAAATTTAAAAAATGTTATTAAGATATTAATTTACCCAGTTATTTGGTGGCATCAAAGTTCTGCTATCACTACTTAATTTTCCATCAGCCCATACATAATATGATGTGTAAGGCTCCTCTCTCTTAATTGATTTTAAGAACCAAGGATGCTGATCTGATGAATGATTTGGATCTAATTCCAAAATCACGTTTTGTTTTCTATCCTTTGCAGCCTTCACAAACTTCTGGAAATCACTTATTAGACCAACTTTTTGGCTAAGATCTCTAAAATCTTCAGGATGACCTAAAATTTAAATTGGTAATTGAATAAATGTTATAATTATAAATAAGAGTAATCTTAGGAATAGAAACAGTCAATTTGGAAAAACACATATTTCATAACATTTTCTTTTTAAAAAAGCTAAATATACAGTGCACAAGTGCAAATTATATTCATCTTTTTTTATGTAATGTAGACCAATAATTTAGTTACATGACTGCATACACATATGTGCACATGTGCTTTTCCAGATTCATTGGTATTTCCAAAAACTAACCAGGTGCAGTTTCCTTCAAAATTGAATGAAGGGAAATAGCTTTAATATGCTGCTCTTCAAGAATATTGAGGTACGATTCTAAGCCATTCAAATCTTTTGTGGTTGAATCAGATGGATCCAACCTAACTATAGGACTTTCTTCCCACCATTTTTTGGGTTCTGGTGGGGAGCATTTTGGGGCCATTACAATGATAGCAATAGCTCCAGCCAACATGGCTGCCCAAAGGACCCAGAAGGCTATGAAAAGGAACCACCTCAATCTGACCCAAAATGGATCATTTGCATATTTCATTAATTCGGCTTTGCCCATTCCTGATAAAGTTTGTTTGACTGTTTCAATATCAATTTTAGCATCTCCATTTTCAGATATGAATTTGACCTGAAATATTAAATCATTGTAAATTGAACAGCTTTTGTTGTTATTCGTAAGCTAAAAATATACCAAGATTAACAGCGCTTGTTTTTGAAATAAGAGCTTTTGATAGTAAGAATGGGGTAATGACTACATGATGCAATAGGAAGTGTTCATTACTCTCTTTTTGTTCCTTAACTGTTCTTAAGAAACATAAGTATCATGTTCCAATGTTAAATATTTTAAGAGCATGCTGAGAAAAATTCTTTCAATGGAAAAAATTATTGTAATTAATATAAATAAATATTTTAATAGTTGAGTATTAAATTTAAATTATAAATTTAACAAATGCAGTATATGAACATGTTATAAAATTTAATCAATATCAAATAACTACTAATTGCAGTTGAGCATGCTGTAAAAGTCTTTGATCGGTAGGGAAACAAAGTCATTTCGATCAAATCTGCATCCTTATGCTTGAGCTCCGTAAAGCAAATCACATTTATTGACAATAAATCAGTCCGAGAAGCAGCCATTACAGAAAATAGATGAGATCAGTCGTGATAAAAACGAGGTCAACCAACCTCTGTTGCGTCTTTGCTGGGTACGACGGACAATTTGACGTCATCCTTGAGCATACGCTCTTGCGCTCCATCGTCGTGTTCGACGTCGGTGCCGTTCTGCTTGCCCATGGCGGCGGCTGCCGGTTCCTTCTTCTCCTCGCTGTTACTATTGTTCCTGGCCTGCCAGTTAACGTCGTCGTCCGGCAGCTTCTTGTACGTGGGCTGTACTGAAGGCGAGCCCGTGGCGTTCGCTGCTGCTGGCGGGTCTTTCGCGGCGATGCCGTTACTCGTCGCCTCGTTACTATCTAAATCTAGCCTCCCACTCTTCTCCATTTCCTCTCTCTACTCAACGGGTTTCAGGGTCAGCAACGAGCGACTTACGTAATCACCCAGAGCAATCGGGGAAACCTGTTTGAGCGAAAGAGCTGCTTTTAATATAAGCGCGTGCAGTAAGTAAGGGTTGTGGCGTACCCGCGCTAGTTCCCAATTAATAGGATCATTGTCTCCGGTATTTTTCGCAAAATTTTTGGTTACTCGCAATATTAAGAACTTGCACGAGTACTTACACTGTGTAGGGATGTAATTTCCTGACCTCTGCAGGGGTTGGGTGGAAAAAATGACTTTTCCAGGGCGAGGCTACAAAATCTTCTGAAGGACGGCTTGGGGTCACGAGACGTTCTCGCTGCACTCCCCGCGACGAAATTCGATGATGCAATGGCTACGGAATTTCTACGGGGGTGCCACAGTGCCACGACGGCGTTGCTCTCGTTTTTCTTTTGATGTGGGTCCTCTTCGAGAGGAAAAACGAGCATGCGCAATCGAATGATATCGATTCAGAGCCGAAAATATGTTAATTTGAATTTTATGTATATTTCACTACATGGATTACACTAAGTAGAGTTTAATTTTTCAACTATTTCGATGCGTTTTGAGTTTGAGGAGTTTACGCTTATAGGTACCCGATATTAATGAGAATTATGGTATCTACGCATACGAGCTAGATGTGCATAGCTCGAATGCCTAAGTTTGATTAAAAATAATTTAATATATTTCGCCATATGTTGCACGTAATTGTGCCTAATTATATTCTAAAAAAATTAATTAATAAATACATTAGCATGATATTATGGTTAAATTACGGTCATGGTTAATATTATAAATAAGAATAATATTATAAAATAACATTATCCTTATCAGATAAGATCTTCGTTAGTAAACTTTACTTCATAAAAAATTCATTAATAATGCTCACAAACAGATGCGCAGGTAAGTAGTATATAATTTACGTCCGACACTTATGAGATTGAATAATTTTATTTTTCTTTGAATATCAATGTATTTTTAAGTTTTTAAATTTTCAATAATTAATTCTATATAGGTATAGTGGCGAGTAAAGAAAGAATATGTGTGATAATTTTTTATTAATAAGTCATATCGAAAATTATTCGTGATGAATTATCTGATGGTGCAATGTACGCGTCCGCTGAGCAATATTATGCGCAAGAACTTTCGCAAGTCCAACTTTTGCTTTTTTGCTTGGTCTTCATAATTAAAAACCCATTAACGCTTGCTTGGTCGATTTTTCTACACTGTAGGTAACTTTTTATGTAAAGATTTTGAAAAAAAAAAACAAAATATACACTGTTTTCGATATTTTAAAGTCTTTGTCACTATGATTTGAATTAATGAAAAGTTTATTTAAAAGAATATTATTATAGCTTATTTTATAAAATAAAAGATACATAGTGCAGCAATATTTTCAAAATCTCCGTATTTTAAATTTGGCTAGATGGTTAAGATGATCAAACGTGCAAAAATATGTAAGCTCTTTAAATCCAGTTGGAATTAGGCATCGAGTGAACGAGATATTGAGCTTCAAATATTAGCATTAAGTGGCACTTCCTTTGACATTTTCTGCACAATTTGGCACATTTTTGACATATGTTAGAGTAGATAGATCTCTAGATTTTATCATTATCCAAAAAAATTGAGCTAGAAATCTGAATGTAGGCATCTGCTTGGAGTCTAATTTAAGGCACTAGTATTTGCATCACATATAAATAGGTACATAGCAACTGAAAAGAGTTTTAAAAATATTGTAATAAATTTGCTAACGAAATTAATTTTTTGAAAACGGAAGGACTAACTGTTAAGCATTGCGCAGCACTAAAAATATATTCTGTTCCAAACTACAACGAACCCAGCGATGCTATGAATATATTAGATAGTATGGCATTTATTTTGATCCCAGAAGTATACGGAAGACGGAAACCGGTAAGAGTTCAATAAGTTATATATAAATAATTTGTGGTGCAAACTCTTTTGTCACTACAATATGAATTATTTTAATAGAATAATTAAGCTGTAATGAAATTAGTCATTTTATAAATAAATAAAATTAATTAAACTAATTTTATTAAAATCGTAATGATCTAAAAATAATCATAATTTAAAAAATATAATTTGTAATTGTTTCTTGACATTTTGTATCGGTCTGTCTTAATCTTATTATTGAAATTGAAGGTAATTTTCGGAACTTTGAACAAAAGTACCAATTAATATATCCGTTACAGACTGTGAAACAAGTTTGTAGGTACAGTCTCTCTTCTGAATGTTCTTTCAGTTGAAATTGTTCCATTAAAACATTTTTATATATGTATATATACCTGAAGTAAAGATATTATATTTTATAAAATAAATAAAATAAAAATTATAAAATAAAATAAATAAATATTTTCAATATTTTTTTAATTAATAATAAAATTCTTCAATATTTTTATATTAAAAAAAATGATTTAATGTAACAATTTCAATTGAAAGAACATTCAGAAGAGAGACTATACAAACTTGTTTATCAGTCTGTAACAGATATTAATTGGTACTTTTATTCTTCAATTTCAATAATAAGAATAAGAGAAACCGATACAAAATGTCAAGAAACAATTATAAATTATATTTTTTAAATTAAGTTTACTTTCAGATCATTACGATTTTAATAAAACTAGTTTAAACTTAATCTAATTAATTGTATTTATCTATAAAATGACATGTATATTAAACAGCTTTTTTTTAACTTTCAAATTAATTGAACCGTAGTGTTAAAAAATTTGTATGCTTAGCTAAAATTTTATCAACTTGAAAAATTAAGTGTTCGATCGACACATAAGTAAAAGCATAACATATTTTTAGAATCAACGGCCCCGGTTTGAAATGACATTAAAAAAGATTTGCATATATTTATCGTCAGGTAATATTGTCCGACTTTGATCGATAAAAGTTAAAACGCATATATAAAAGAAAAGAGCTCGTGTTTGTAAATAAGAAACCTGCATGACGATAAAGTAGAATGCATGTAATTAAACACTCGTGAATCAGACGCTGCGTAGGCGATAATGTTTAAGTATCCATCTATCCGTACCTATATCAATCATTAAGCTATACGTGTAAGTGCTGCTCGACCTTAGAAACATTGCGCTAGGCCAATCGTCAAGTACTTACAGCTGATATACTTTACACGTTGCATTGAAAGGCCATAAGACAATGTTACATTATAATAAAATTGTGATAATTTTAATAAATGACTAGGTATAATAATTTTCGTTGATGTGAATTTTGAGAAGGTTTGTAAAATAGATTTGCAATAGAAGTAGTTTCTTTGCTTTATTTGTATAATATTATGCGATAATTATACATATTGTTAAACAAAAAAATTTAATTAGTTCAGGATATATAATTATATGTTTAATTATAAACGTGTTCAAAATGGATAAGGAATATGTTAAAAAATACTTTAAAATATTTATATTGCTTTTTAGATAGTTAACAATTAAATAACATTTGCTGTTATTTTTATTATAAAATAGTATTATTTAAATAGTTTTGTTAGTCTATAGCAGTTTTAGTACTTGTGAATAAGAAACTGAAAATATAGAATACTTGACTATTATTGCCGTGAATACGGAAACAATTAGTTTTGCATGTTAGCGTTTTTAATATTTTTCTAAAAATATTTCTTATGCAGTTGAATTCTTATAGGTAATAGTAATTTGAAGTGCTGCTATGCGAGTAATTGATGACACGCTTATTAGGGTTTTACGTGTTTTACGTTTTCACTTGTTCCGATTATTGCTTCCGATCAATTGTAGATATTGTAGATAATTGTCAAAACAGATAACTGTATTTTCCAATCTTATTATTTTTTCATTAAAAATAAAACTGTTGTTTATAATCAGTCTAGTATCAATAACACTGCACATATGAATGACTTATAAAAATTTGGTTTGCTAATAAAAAAAAAATTTTTAAAATGGAGTTTATGAAAGCTTATAATTTTTTAATTATATTATAATCTTAATTTCTATTGAGAATTCCCAAACAATTTTCACGGGAGTTAAATACAGTGGCAAATGTGACGCTAAGCAAGCAAGACGAGCGGTCTAAAAAAATACACAGCTTTTACTCATTAACATTAACTTTTTATTAAATTTATTTTTATATACATTCAAATATCTTAAACGAAATATTTTCAGCTGAGATTTTATTAATGTACTAACATAATCACAGGCTGAGATCATAGATCACCTAGTTTCTAAATTAGATAAAAATGTGATACAATACAAATTGTTAAAAAAGCTGACACCGAATTCTAATAATACATTATTTACATGGGTTTTATAAGCTATACAAGTTCAAAGATCGTAGCATAAGATAAAATTTGTGTTGGAGTGTATAAAAATTATGTCTAATGTCACGAGTTAGCGCTAAAAATTATCTACTCGTAAAACCTTAGAATACTAAGCATTTTCAATAACAGTCTTTAGATCACCAACATCTTCGGTAGAATTCCTGTCGGTTATTATCTACTTTATCAGTCTTGTCACAAATACGACTTACTTACTCCTTTCGTTATCAAAGTCAAAAATTATGATTTCTTGTATAGACTGATCGTGAGTGTACCACTCAGTTTGTAACACGTAAGCTTCTTTAGCACATTGAAGGAAAAAAACAGCTGGATATAAATATAGATAAAATCAGGACAACGACGAAGGCCACCCAAAAACACCAAAATAAAAAGAGCCGGATTTTTATCCATAATGGATCTGCTGTGTAATACGCTAAGTCTTCTTTGGTTAACTCTAAAAAGGGAAAATAGAATACTTTTTATTAAGTGAATCTTTCAGTGACAAGAAAGATTGTTTATCCTTGGTTACGGAAAAATGAATTCACGTCATTTTATAGCATGTTTTATTTCATTGTATCAAATTGTTATTTATAGAATTTGATAGATGCATATTCTTAAGAGAACAATATCTTTGTTGGATTCAAATTATTTGTGTCTATCTTTGTATGAGATAATTCTATTTATCAAAGCTTAATGCATAAATTTAATGTTCTTCATTTTAATCAGTTTGAGGATTTAAAGACAAATATAAAATTCACTGCTTGATAATAAATAAAATTTCCGTACCTCGTTTGCTATGTTTTGGTTCGTGAATGTTTATTCTAATGACATCGTAATCAGGATTTGCAAGTAGATAAGAATTTTCCTTCGGCACCATCTTCTCACATTCCCGTGTACCAGAGACGCCAGCAATGATGCTTGTTTCTGTAGAACCACGAGCTGCGAACTCACGTACGATCAGTCAATTTTTAAAATTTTGAGTGTAAACAATGTATAAGTAACATTCGCGCACAGTGGCTGTCATTTGTTAAAGGTTGTTTGTGCGAGCAACAGTAGGAAAACTTTCCTTTATTAAAGCTCCGAGGAGCTCGCGTATGATGTTACTAGACTGGCAGGCAGCGGCTATTTGAACAAGATAATGAATTGTCTCTTCATTATATATAAAATGTTGAGTAGTAATAACTATCAATGTTTTCTATCTGTCTTTATCTTTCGTGTGAAAGTCACTTATTTTCAATCAAGAATTTTATGTTATTTTGGTAACAATTTATCGAATTATGTACGCATTTTCTGTTACAATATTCGGGCGAGATAATAAAAGAGATACATTTTTTGTAGTTTCATAATAATAAACATTGAAATTGTTATGTACAGACGAATAAGCCTGCTATAATACTTTCATGATAAGAGTTTATTATTTAGTGTCCCTTGATCTTATTTAATGAAAATTAAAATTTTTATTGGTTCTATTTAATCTGTGTAGAAACATAATAGAATTACTTTTTATTTTATTCAAATAAAGAAAAGGTTGTGCAAGAAATGATTAAGGTCTTAAGCTTGACAGACAATGCGACGCTAACGAGCGCATCTCTTTATTATAAAAGTAGCATATATTTTTATTGTATTTATATATTTATTTATTATTGCCAATCAATCGCGGCTTTTTTAAACTGAAATTAGTTATTCTTAATGCTATAATATGCACTTGTTAATAAATTTTAAATATTTATAAGAATGTAAATGTTAGAAATTATTTTTAATACTTGGACCTAATATTATTTGTTCTATAGATAGATGTCACATGCAAAGGTTAAATAAAAATTTAAATTAATAAAAAATGATGTACATAAAATTGAAAAAAAAGTAGTTTAAAAAAATCTATTTAATAATAAAAAGATGTTCAAAAATAAAAAACTTTTTGTACAAACTTTACAGTTCATAGACTTTTATAGTGTCCGTAAAAATAACAGTAAGCCAAAATGAACAATCATATTAAACTGAAGAGAGTATTTTGAGCTTGCAGAGCTTGGAGTTGGTGATTCTGTTGTAATAGCAGGGGCTGTTTCATCTGATTCCTTTGCTGCAGTTGTAGTTTCGATTGTTGAATCATCCGAGTCATTACCATCATCGCTTTTTTCATCATCTTTACTATCATCATCCTTGTCTTTTTCATCTTCTGATGATGATGATGATGATGATGACGATGATGATGACGATGATGATGACGATGATGATGACAGATGATGATGAGTCACCTTGTTCATAAAAGAAAAGAAACATATTAGTTATAAAGTATATAAATAATCTAAAAAAATAAAGAAATTTTTTTTATTACTTGAATCAGAGGAATCTTCTTCAAAATCCTCTTTATCACAAAGGACAGCTGCTGCGTTAGCCTCCAAAGTAAATGAATCGTTTTCTATGTCATCATCATCATCTTCGTCATTCTCTCTATATTAAAACATAATGAAAATAATTAAGCATTCGTAAATATGAAAATGAAATTAAAGATTTTTATATTTCGGTGCTTACTCTTCTACATCTACGTTGCTTGAGTCAAGCATAACTTGCAAATCTTCTTCTAAGTCTGGATATAAAGCAGTTAAGTTAACTGTTTCTTTTTCAGATCCAAAATTTATAATAACTAAGCACGTATCGTTATCTAATGACCTACATTTGAAAAATTTAATAAAACAATTTATCGATTGTTAATAAATTACAATTGAATAATTTTACCTTTTTAGAATAAGAACATTATCATCATTTACTGCAGCAAGTTCATAATCTCCATCAGTAAATATTGGATTTTCTCGAAGTATTGCCAATCTTTTATATGCTCTTAAATTACTATCAGAATCATTTAATTGGTTATCTACATTCATCTCAACATAGTTAGGATTGACTGGAAGGAATGTAGTTTCATTAGTGGAAAATCCAGCTGAAATTTCATCATCCCACTGCATAGGTGTTCTAACTGGATCTCTAGAGTATTCTTCATAATCGTCTTCTGATCTTTCAAGAGCCTTTAGATCAATTGTATCATCCCATGTAATGTTGGTATCTACCATGCCTATTTCTTCACCATAATATGTAATAGCTTGACCAGGAAGTAGCATTACAAGCATGTTAAGACCATCCAGCAGGTCTGGATTCAGTTCTGATGTGGCTCTTGAATAATCTTGATTTGAAAGCTGCGCAATACAATTTTTTATTAAAATAGTTTTCAATAAAATAATTATATACTATTTGGCTGAATTATATTTCTTTGTCATTAGAATTTCATTACAAAATTTTTATTTATTTTTAAAAATTTAGATCAGTTTTTTCAGCTATAATAAAATTTCTGCACATATTTAAAATGTTAGTTTTTAATAAATGTTTACTTACTAGCCAATTAGTTTTAGCACCTTCTGGTAATTTTTCCATCCAATCTTCTATTAACTCTTTAATATCACCTGCATCGCTGGTATCATTTAATTTTGTCACAAAAACTAAATTTATAGGTGTAATACCTCTGTGAGTTTCATTTCCATAGTAAGATATTACTGCATCATCAAGTTCGTCTACTTCTGCGATCAATAACCTGTTAATTAAAAATTATAAGATGCTCAGTTATATGATTAAAGTGGCTATCAAATTATTTACTATAATTAGTAAGAGAAATATACTTTGGTTTCTTATCATTATGTCGAGCCCACTTATCAATGTGTTCCCGAAATCTGTACAATAAAGCAGCATTTTCTGATTCACCTACTGTATAAGAATCATCGTCGTCGTCGTCATCGTCATCGTCGTCCTCGTCATCGTTATCGTCATCGTCACTATCATCTTTTTTATCCTCTTTCTTATCATCATCGTCGTCGTTGTCGTCACTACTATCTTTTTTATCCTCTTTTTTGTCATCATCATCATCATTACTATCAGATTTATCATTACTACTACTACTTTCATCACTATCCTCTGGGGATTCATCTAGTAACTCTTCATTTTCCAAAAGATATGATGTACCAGAAATACAGAATCCATCTACTCCTTTTTTTAACCAAAAGTCAAATATATTCTGCAAATTAAAAAAATTTATGGTTTTCATAAAGTAAAAATAAAAGTTGTAGGTCTAAATCGAAGACTTAAAATAAACATAATGTATAATAAAGTTGTAGATAATTTTAAACAAGTATAAAGTGATATTGTCTTAATCATATTGATTATCATTACTGTCTGTTGAATACTAATATTAAATATTTATTATTTTAATGTAAATAAATGCTAATTGATAATTTGAAAAAGTTATAAGATCCTTCTATATCACTAAAAGTATATTAAGCTATTATCTATAGAAGAAATCACTCTAGTTTCCGATAATAAGAAAGTGTATTTAAAAATAGTTTTTTGAATGTAATTTGTATAAATAATTTGTATTGAAATTTAATTGCTTCCTATCTGTGTATAATTGCATTTGTAATATTAAATTTTGTTTTGTATTTAATAATTCTATACCAGAATTTCTTGAATAACATCTTCATTTCGTAGATTGAGATCTGGTTCAGTGTGGTGAAATTTATGATAGTACCATTGCTTTCTTCCCATATGCCACGTCCATGCTGAACCTTCGTCATCACTGTAAGCACTTTTCTGTTACAAAAATATTTTTATTTGTTATAATATGAAAAGTTGAGCATAATTACATAGTTCAATCTTTAACATGAAATTTATTATTTACCCAATTATTAGGTGGAACTAATTTATTGTCCACAACTTTTCCATCATCCCAAATGTAATAATCATCAAATGGTTCTTTATTAGAACCTGATGAAAGGAACCACTCATGTTGATCGCTAGAATGATTTGGAATAACATCCAAAATAACTTTCAAATCTATTGGGTTCAAAAATATTTGATTACACTTTCATAAAAGAAAAGATTAAGAGATTTTGTTGTATAATTATAATTTACCTTTTTTATGTGCTTTATGAATTAATTCTTTAAAATCATCAATATCTCCATAAATATCATCAATATCAGTGTGATTCAGGACATCATACCCTGAATCGACTAGTGGTGAAGAATAAATAGGGCCCAATCTGATTACATCCACTCCTAGGTCGTCCAAATAGTCTAAACGACTGATTATACCTAATTGGAAATTATGAATGTTAGTGATACCGTAATAGTATTTTATAGAAACTATTAATTTAAGTACACAGATTATTTCGAAAATTATCAATTTATAAATGATGAGATTTGTAATATTTTACCGTTTCATATTTATTTATATTATATAATATAAATTAATTTTTTTATTTAATCAAGTAAATAGAAGCTTGCTAGTTTACGAGAACTGCACGCAAGTCCCTGACACTATTGTATACGTATACTGGGCTGTTATTGCAATTATCAGCTGATTTTTTGGTTTGTTAAGTTAATCACAGTGCGACGCCATTTTTGTAATTGGTATTATACATATAGTTGGTATAATTGTCTGGCGCTTTATTCGATTTTATAAACAAAAAAAAATTATAAATTTAGTAATTAGATTTACTTATTTAATAAAATGGTATTATCATATTATTCTACAGTAAGTTCTTATTTTTTTGTAGAATATTTTTTCGAATATTACTTAGTGGTTAACATCCCATACACAATACTCATATAGTCAATTGATTATTTTATAGTAAATTCTATTTTAATATTATTTTCTAGCCTAAAAAGTTAGAACGCGTTGTAATCTATTGTTTAGTACGAAAGGAATAATTTGTAAGAAAAATTATTAATAAAAAAAATATGAAGTGGAAAATAATTTTTAATTTTTAAGTATTTGTTAGAATTTAATCAATGGTCCACGGGTAAAAATTAGCGCGCGGAGCGCACATGAATTTTGCTATAGTTATTTAAATTATACATGAATTTTTGAGATACAAGTGCGTGGTTCTATATATACTTCTAATAGCCGGTTGGCTTGCCGTCTAATTGCACATAAAGGAATTTCTCCGAATAATGACGAGGTCAAAAGAAGAGTCATTACACTATCAAACGTGCCAGGATACCTACTCTTTTTTAAAATGAACTGTACGAAATTTTTGTTCTCTTACACGTTAAAGCTCGTTCGGTTAAAATGATACCTTTTGTTGAGTTGTTCTTTAAATTTTACATATATATCTATGGTCTTTTTAGAAGGATATTATGGTAAATTAAGCATTATAAAAACTGTCATTTTTTTGACATAGTGGACGTAGGTGACATGGACAAGAATGATAGTTCAATCAGTGGACGGATGTGTGGGAGGATGTGGAAATGAATGAGTGGGTGCATGCTACTTGACATGGTGGACGTGCAAAAAAAAATATAATATTTGAATTAAGGTGACATCGAGATTTATCATGTGAAAGGTTAATTATAGAAAAAAGGTGAACCGGACGGAGAGTAATGAAGACGTTGTGGATGAAGACGAAGTTCTCCCAATTTTTGTCATAGTATAATACTATCTTGAATATCGGCGCTACATGTTTCCTTGTGTGTAAGTCTTTTGAAACGTTATGGTTCGATAACTATTATTTCGCCTAAGAAGTACAAGAACTGAACGATTATATTCCCTGCGAATCTAGAACGGCTAATTGATAAATTATTTGACATGACTCGACATTCCTTATAATAAATTTTTGTCTCATAAATAAAAAATAATTTTTGTTATTTATAATATGCTGTAAATTATTGCTACAACCAACAGTGAGCGTTACATGTATCTGTACATAATATTCGTTTTTCATAACTAATAAGTTATTATCTATTTTGAAAAGTTTTATTGGTTCTAAAAGGGGCTTATATTTTACAAACTAAGTGCATTTTAAACAACTGAACGACAGGTCATTTTACTTAAAAAAATTTTTAAAGAATTTTGTAATAGATGAATAAACATTTTTTCTTAGAATAATTTTTTTGTAAATGCTTTTATTATTTAAAAATGGTTAAAAATGGTTATCATTGTCTATATGAATTATATTTTTTGACGATTTGTTAAAAAAATTTATAAAAAAATAATATTCTTCCACACTGAGAGAGGTAAAGTGTCGGAGCGAAATGATCTGGAAGTGCAACGACGTAACTATTAAGTCACAATGCTTTGATTGAAATACCAGATTATTTAGTGCAAACTTTTTCTGTCTCAGCGCATAAATTTAACCGGTATTAAATAACGTCTTGGTTACTTTTCAATGCTGCGATGTTTATGCAATCGCTAGATAATCGCTTAAATTTGAAATTGTTGATTTTTGCCAAAGTCTATTCGTTTTGGCATTAAATAATCGTTGCTCTAATAGATACAATGGTTTCTGAACTACAAATGATGCATAATTTTCGTTAAGTATACGTATATATTATTTTTTCGTAATTTTATACTTCTAGACAAAACATATAGGTAACTTGTTTTTGGTTGTAATAAAAAAATGATGAAAGCTATTATAGTAGCTCGTACAGTTTATTTTCATTATTTACTTCCGAGAAATTTGTTATTACTTTTTTTTACCGGTTCACTGCAATTGATAAAAAAATATGTAATTTTAGAGATTTTGACCACTGTTACATATTAAACTTTTTTTAAATCCATGAAGAGTAACTAGGTCAAGAAGTTATAATTGATGGAGAACTTGGTATACTCAATTACAGATTCCGACACCGTATTATTCTATTCCTATTACCCATTTTCAATCTTTTGAAATGCTTAAATGGCATGTATGTGTACACTTATACTTATTTTATAACAGACATTTTATACCTATACGGAGGTATAAGTTACCTGCTTTAAACTAGCTAAAACCCCAATAACCCTCAAATTGTCAATGCACTTTTCCACACAATAAGTATGTAAAAAGCGTTCTTTTTTTCCCCTGATGTAACAGCTTCAAGCATGAATTTCTACCTTGATTTCCATCGGAAATTTTTATGTGGATTTCAGGTGAATTACATGAAGATTGTAGACGTAATTCATCTGAAAGTTAACTGCATTTCACAAAGAAAAATTCCATCAAATATGTCGTATGTAATTCACTATAGAAATCCGTTTGAATTCCACGTGGTTTTAGGAGAATTTATCCTGAATTTTAACTGTTATTTTATAGCTGTTGTCTGCTAAAATTCAGGATAAATCCCCCTGAAAATCACGTAAAAACCACGTCAGAACCAGGTTAATTTCTAGTGTATGGAATTTTTTCTTGTTAAATGCAGGTGACTTTTAGGTGAATTACAACTGCAAGCTCCTCGTAATTCGCCTGAAATCCACGTAAAAATTTCAGATGGAAATCCTGGTAGAAATCCACCTGGATATTTGCAACCGGGTGCGCAATAGGCAGCGCAAAGTCATTAATTTCGACTCAACGGATCTGTAATCAGCTTGTATCGATATACGGTTCCTAAGTAGCGGGATTTTCAGCCAGTTTAAAAAAAAACTGGCTAATAACTAGTTAAAAGCACGGTTAAATTTCTACCAGGAATAAATATTTTTTTTTAACAAAGTTAACATTTCTTAAATTGCAAGTTTAGATTGTATTTGTCACAAGAGCAGGAACTACGTATATTTTGAAATTTCCGTAATAGCGAGACTCTCCGTCTGAAACTTTTTTAATTTGGTGCTCAAGCAATCGTATCAGCATTATCGCTGCGATCTTTTCAAACTATTTCCATTAGCCACCGCGACTACGATACTCTTTCCCTTTAGAGCGAACGCGGTTTCCATTAAAGTCGTATAATTTTCTCAACATTCTTAACCAGCACGACGGCTTCACATCTCACCTTGGAGATCACCCTCGCCATCTCCGTCGCTGTCCTGAAAAGCTCTCGGCCAAATTTGGTAGATGAGCGCATTATCCCTCCAGTCCTTCTCATCTGTCTCTTCCTCGCTGCTGCTGCTGCTACTGCTACTTTCGCTGCTACTGCTACTACTACTACTACTGCTGCTGCTGCTACTACTGCTGCTGCTGCTGCTGTCATCGTCCAGCACTTCCACGGAAGCGGACGAGGAGTCATCTTTGGCGAGAACCGCGGCTGCTGTGCCGCGCGTCAGCAGCAGAAGAGCCACGAGGAGTATCGGTGCTTTGCTCAGGGGCGACATGTCTGACGGCGCGGCCAAATTGGCTCGACGCTTCGCCTTTATAGATTTTGGCAGCCACCGGCGATAATGAGAGAGGCAAGCCCACGACCTTGCCGCCAAACGATTCTTGCTATTCCGATGCACTTGACGCCTCTTCGTCTATAGCTTGGTGAAACCTGCGGATGTATAACGTCACTCTCTTTCTCTCTTAAATACATGAACTTTTTTTTTTAATTTAACTATTAAAGGGACTCGTTCGTGTTATTAGGGATGTTTATCCGTGCTCTGGATGATATGCAGGGAAATCGTTCTTGCGCGGACTGATAATGAGCTTTTACGCGCGAACTTTTTTTATATACCAGCTTTCGTATCGGTAATGTGCGAGGCGTAAAAAGTTTGTATCGTAATCCGCTCGTTAATGATGAAACAATCTCAATGTTAATATGGCTATGAAAGCTGCTTGCCAAGAATTATTAAATAAATTAATCTCAAATTTCGAGGCTGTGAGCGAGTTTGATCTAGTTTTTCTAGGTATAAGTGCAAACTGAATTATTCATTTAATTTTGAGGGAATTTTCGAATAATAGTTTTTAATTAAGGTCAGAATATTAACTACAATCTAAACCATAATCTCAGTGAAATACTAAATGATAAAAAAAAAGTGTAAAAGTGTAATAAAGTTTGTGAACTCGATAAATATTAGCTATAAAGTATACCTCTTCAAAGCATTAAAATCACTAATTAAAAAATAAATGAAAAAAAAAGGTCGTAATAAGTGAATGTTCGTGAATTTTTCCTTTAAACTTTGAAATGTATTATTACAGATATAAGTTTTAAAGGTTTTATTCAATTAAAAATAAAGTAATTTCTAACAAAGTATTTATGTTAGATATTATATGACGTGATTTTAGAAATCTATATAATAGATGCATGCGAATAGAAAAACAATGACTAAATTTTCGCGGAAATCCTTGACGAAAAGTTTTGAAATTTTTATTTATAGATCTGCTGATTTTGCAATTTTTACTTTAAATCATTGTGAAAGTAGCAATAACATAATAGCTACATTGAGCAATGGAAGTAGTCGTTAAATCGAAGTTTTACAATGTACAACTTTCGTGATGTTGAATTGTTTTTCTTTCAAGATTTACCCTTAGTTTTCAGAAAATGTCAAAAACTATATTATTATTATGTTTACGACTAAAAACCTCGTTGCCAATGTCAAGAAAGTAACAAATAGTCTATTTCACATACAAGTGAACTAGATTTAAAAAAATAAAACTATTTCTCAACACGTGCAATTTCTTCTCAAATAATAAATTTAGTATAATTATCGCGTGACATATTAAATTTATTACCGTATAATGCATTCAATTTTAAACTTCCTTTAAAACTATTTATAAGTAGATTATATGTTAATTCATCGAGGATTTACGATTCGTCCAAACAATCTCAATTAAGTCTGATTTTTTAAAATAATAGTATTTCTAAATAATAGTGGAATGCTTATGAAACTATTTGTGTGCACAGAAGTTAGGAAGTCACTGTTTTCAAAAGAATTGGATGACTAAAGTTTTATTTTTAATATCCTCTTACTCACCAAAAATTAATTTACTTTTTAAAATAATTAAAATAGAATCCCACAGTTGAATAACGTCCACAATCAATTTACCTTAAACTTATTTATCAACACACGTACCGTTAGATCATCTTATTCGAACCACTTATTCCGTAATAGAAAACAAAACTTGGGTTTTCTTCACTTTTGCACTCACAAATCAAATGAAAAAAAAAAAAGAAAGATGAACGAGCCCCAGTTTAAATGTTGCACAATACCTTCTGAATTACAAAAAAAAATAGAAAAAGAGTAAAAGAAAAAAACCTGCAGCAGCACAAAAGACAAGATAGACAAAAGGGGTGACACTTGTGTCGGTCTTTATTCACCTGTCGCACGTGAAGGAAAAGAGAAAAAAAAGAGCGCCGTCAAAGTGGTCCTAAGGGCAGGTGAGAGACGAGGAGTATAGAGGCCGCGGCGCCGCCTCCTCGGCCAAGCGCTTAACTGCCACATCGCCGGGCTTCACACACCTCGCGACGCGACTCTAGAACACTGCGAATCTTCTATTTTTGAGAACAGAGAGAGACCGAGAGAGAGAGAGAGACACACAACTCTACTCGGCTCGCGCAACTAGACGCAACGCTGCTGCAGTGGTGTGGATTAAAAATAATAACAGATCGCAACCAAATCAATTTTCACAGGGACGAGACTCTATTATGCACTTGTGTAATGACGATTAAGCGGATCAATGGTTTCTTAATTGAGGATGTGGATGGTGTGGGATTTTTTTTCAGGTGAATCGCCTGTGGGGGGCCTTGGCTGGGTTGAGGCTTTTTTAGAGACCTTTGATGAAGGTTTTTTATGCTTGTTTTTTTTTTTAACTTTGGAAATTGCTTATTTTTTATTTAATTTTTTATGCATAATACTTTTTCGGGACGCTAAGTAAACAGTTTTATTTTTGCTGATCTATTTTTATGTTTAGTGTCATATTCTGATATTAATGCACGGAAAAGATTCCGAGTCTTTTAGGCTGAATTTTGTACTTTTGTTACGGTGGTTCATCCCTAGAATCTTGTTTGCAAAAGCGTAGCAAGATGACTAAGTTAGTGGCTGTACTTAACGGAAAGAATAAAATTTAAAAATAAAAATATTTAAAGAAACAAATTTTTGTAAAATTTCGAGATAATGTTAATTTAATAAATTATCTATCGAGGACACAAAGAACAATAATATTATGCTTTTACATTAATTATAACAGTTAAAGCTTTAAAATAAAAGCGATTTCGTAAATGCACTTTTGAGTTTATTATTTTATATTCAGCAATAGTATGTTTTTTGAGACTGGTTCATTAGCTACGTTATGCTACTATTATTATAAAATACATTACGACATTGCGTTTTCGGTAAAATGTAAAAAATTGTTAATTTTGATTTGAGTCCAAGTGATTTAAATGGGGTAAATAATGACGCACTGAAGTGTTTACTGTAATGAGTTGGTAAATAGATGCCGAAAGTATTTTTGTTGCTTGATGTATTATCTCAGTGATGAAATTAGAATTCTAATTTCTATTTTTATTGTACGTTGCAACGGACGTGAGAAAAAAAACATATATATATATATATATTTCATGTAAACATCGCACGAAACTATAAATACTTGTTACCAATCTTGTTTGTTCAAATTCATTTGTCATGTATAATTTCATTCCAATTGTCTTCTTGACTACAATTAAATACACTCGAACGAATCGAACATGAAACCTACTATTTATTTAATATATTTAATAATTATTTAATTATTTTTATTCTGGTCAGATTTAATGGAGAGGTAAAGGGGAAAAAGTAATGCATAGTTTTGACTTGACGAGATTGATGCAGTACTAATTCAGGGATAATCACAGTCAGTGATACTGCATAGTTACGGTTCGTACTGATTAGTGTTTCGCAATACCGCAGACCACATGTCCTGAATGTACCCCCGGGATTAATATCCCAGAGAAATCAGAGCACCATCATAATATTCACTTTCAAGACACGGTATATTTGCAGTCTGTATTCGTACACTGCCAATCCACTCCTTTTATTAATTCAAACGATAAAGAAATTTACGCGTTCAGATATTTTTCAAATATTAAAGCAGGAAAAGTTATTGTTCACAACCATAAGCTGGTAATTAATCGACATTCTTTATGAACTTGTAACATGACTTTATGCTAGAGGAATAATGCGTTTTTTTAAGTCTTTATTTTTTTTACGATCGATGCATCTTTTCATCGCTAAACATTATTGCTACTTATTTGTTTCGCAATCCACGTGATACATTGCAAGATACAGCATTCTCTGTATCCAAATGTGTAATGCTAAAATTATTATCTATATTGCATGTATTACCGAACATTTGAGAAAAATTGTATAATTCCTCCAGACGATCCGACTTAGACGTCAAGAATAATAACTGATTCACGAGGAAATTTCGCTTAATACCAGCGCCGCATCCCCATCAAAAAGTTTTCTCACGCCCTGCGAACTCGCAGAATATAGCACGAGAGCTAACAGAAAGTTATTAATATGAGAATCGCCAAGGGACTTATCGCGCTTATCCCTTTAACGAGCTTCCGCCCCACGGCTTCCGACATAAATAATATTATCTATTCATTTTCTTTGCCTCGCGTAATGATCGAGTACACATGTATCTGGATCTTATGTCTCTGCGGTTGGTTCTATCCAGTGGACGGGAGAGATGGTCTTTGGTCTATAGCTCGAGCTTTTGCTGATCGTCTCGTGCGGTTTCACGCGGTACGCGCTAAAGTTCATTCAATTAAAATTCTGGACTACAGAAAAATTGTGATTGAAGCAAACAATGCGGGGTTTCCTTTTTTTAGCTTAGATTTTTGTTTGTTCATTCAATTTTTAGATTTACGAGATAACAGTAATTTTATATTTTTTATACGTATAACGTCAAATCTGCAGCGATATAGCGTTTCTTGGCTGCAAGTCATACTACATTATAAGAATTTTGCATACACTTTTTTATATATAGTAATGTATACTTTAAATAATAAAAAGAAAGTGTTTCGAGTTACTTAACTACGCTCTACATGTCTGAACATACTTAGTCTGTAGTTTCTAAAAATGGTCGGTTAAAATTGAAAATTTCAAAATAAAAAAAGATAATTACCAATAAGGGAAGGTATCGCTTGTATTTTAGTATTGATTCGATCTTTATCATAAAATATTACCCGCGATAGTATAAAGTATCTTGTCTAAATTCTGTTACTGCAATTACAAAATGTGGTAATAAGCCTGGGCCGAAGCAAAAGTAACAAACTCATATATATTTTGTTCGCGTAGCAGCGCAGAAACAGTGGAACAAATCCAACGAGCACATTATTTATATACCGTTCACTATTTCAAAACCGAGTCTAAATGCAATAGAGTTTATTTTCTTAGCAAAGCGTCACTACATAGTGCGAGCCATTGAACTGCACAGTGTCAGCAGTCAAATCGTTAATCCGCTTAGACTTTATTGCCCTTAAAAGTCAATTATAACTAAAATTACTCTTTCAAAAATCAAAGACTAATTATGAAAACACGACAAGCATTAAAATGAATATATAATCCAACACTTACACGCAAACCAAAGTAAACTTCACGTTATAAAAATTACCGATTTAATTCACTTCGAGAGTAACAGTTGCGCACAGGCTTCTTATTCAACTTCATCATCGAATGTACTTTTATATGCTTGGCGCAGATTGGATCTTCGTAATTTATTCAGAACTTCAAAGCTTGCGCGCTGCCTTGTAAAACGGACGACTAATGTTTAACGGAGTTACAGCGCAAATCGTTTAAGCCATCCATTTTATATATCTAGGTATGTACACGATTCCGTTATATTTTCCTTTTTCTCTCTTTTTCTTTTTTATAGAGCCACGCGCAAGAATCACGATAGTATAAAAGAGAAAAATCGCATGAAGCTCGAACTCGTAAAGCGATTCTTCTCCCTCGGCTTTTAAGCACAGCATAGCAGTGGGGAATGGAACTTTGTTATGGTGTCGTTAAAAGAAAAACAGATTTCGCAGCGGGACGAATCGCTCATTCGTCTTGGGACACGTGGGACAAGCAAAGGAGCATGAAATGGAATTTGGTCTTTACTGTGTTGTTTCCACTGTACGAGGATGGATTTTGCGGTGTGACAATTACTTTCTCTGTATTTATTTACTTACCAGATAAAAGACAGTATCAATTTAATAATCAATTTAATTTTTTAATTTTTTACTTACTTTCTCTTTATTTATTTACTTACCAGATAAAAGACAGTTTCAATTTAATAATCCATTTAATTTTTTTCAATTTAATTTTTTAATACTAATCTATTTACTTTTGATGTACGTAATCTTTTAATCGTATTTTCTTCGCATCGAAATGTCTTCTATAAATATCACAACTACTAGTGTTAGCACACTCTTAACTTACAAATTTTACTGAAAATATAATATCATTGAGAAATAAGGGTTGTCAAATTCAAAAAGCGTATTTTAAACCTTTGAAGGTGGTTTATTGCTCCAGTGAAAATTTAGAGTTCACATTTTCTTTTACAAACTACTTAGGTAAACTTTTGTTTTTGCAAACCGTTCAAGACTATATCAGCTTGTAAGTTAATCTCTTGATTAAGAAACACTTTTACTTTCTATTACAAAAAGCTTCAAGCATTAAACAAAGTTTGATGTTAAAACAAAAGAAAGTATCTGTATTCAGGACATATTCTATAAGAAATTGGTACATTTAACGAGATCATTTTTAATCATTTCATATCTTTCAATTGCAGTATTGGATTTCTGCTCAAACCAAAGCGAGCTACAAATTTCATGTTTCAATTCAATTCATATACAAGAAATACTTTATGCATATGTTATACTTACCCATATCAAATTCTCCGCAACGCGTATCCACCATTTATGTCATTATTATATATATATCAATATAATGAGAAAGAAGAGTAAGGGATCAAGCGTGTAAACAACATTTAATGTATGTTTATTAATTTTTTTACACTTTCGATTCAATTACAATCAGTTTAGGGTTTGCGCGCGAACCCTCGAGTTCGCGCATTTACGCGCGCACATATTCCAATTCCCGCTCGCCGCGCGGATTTCCCGACCATTTCCCCTTTCTTCGCTCTGTTTTCTTTTCTTTTTCTTTTATGCTTTTTATGCAAAGCAGCTCTCTGACACATTTCCCGCTCTCTCTCTCTCTCTCTCTCTCTCTCGCTGTCTCACCGGTCCGAAAATCATAAACGTTCGCTTGTGCGCTACTTTTGTGTGTCTTCTCTTCGCGATCAATATTTAACAGTCATCCCTAGTTATTCGCTTCCGCGTGGGCTTCGAAGCTGTGAGATCTGCACCGTTTGGGATGAACAATATTGTAACGCGCGTCTCGCACTTCGTAAGGCCCACACGCGTCACTCGGCAGAGAATCCGATTTTTATTTTTGGTTGCTTTCTCGCAGTTACAGCTATAGTAGGTATAGAAAGGTGATCGGGAAATTCGAGCGTGACAGCAATTTATCGGCAATACACATACGGATTCGCTTAGGTAGCTTTTGAGTTGATTAGACATGGACATCGTTCCTCGGATTTTCTTTATTCGTGCACTCTCGGTTATGCCGCACTTTGATCGCGATTACGTTTTTGCCTTGGTATAGTATTTTGAAATAGTTTTGGAAATTGCTTTATAACATAACTTTCTGTCGTATCGATGATGGATGCGTCAATTTACGCTCAGATCTCATTAGGGAATACGTTACGTTTTTCCGTTTAAAATTTCGTAAATCGTTAGATAGTAAATACCATAATGGATGCGCATTTATCATTATTAAGCAATATATGCATACGTTTTGAGTTATTAATTTGTGATATTTATTATTCTATAAAGTCAAAGTTGCTTTGCAATAATTCGAAGGTATTCTTAAGATTGATTTTTTAACAGCAATACGCTAAAGCAAAAATGCAATCGTTCGATCAGCGCATATCGGTATTATCATCGCATAGCTCGAAAAAGATGTCCATCTCCTATATTTTTTAGATTATCCTCTTAAATACATCCAGTGCAGTTGACGCAAAATCATCGTTTCTCTTTATTTATCTCTTTATTCCATTTAAATCGGGGGCTACTCTTTAAATTTATATCTTTCGCCCGCTAATCGATCTTTAAAACGCAATTCAACAGTATATAATAATAAATATATCAGTGATCTGTACAATAGGAATTACATATCGAAGACGGAAGATGAAATTCATCTGGACTTGCTGATCTTTCTTGTCACTTTTTATTCTTTATTTATTTATTTGTTTATTTTATTTCTTTTTCATTTAAAGGTAAAATAACCGAACATCGCTGGAAGTACTTTTAAACGGGCTTATTTATAATTTACTTTGTTTCGTTAACGGTTCTTTCTACAGTTTTTTTTTTTTTCATTTCTTTATATCATCTATATAGTTTACAACGCAAACGCTTGTCACTAACATTACAACTTTTATAAAAAAATGTACTTGATGAAATACTTGAAAGACTTAAACGCCTAAACTTTTATCTATGATCAATAAGTATAAGTATAGAGATGTGTTTTGTTTTTCTCTCCACTGGAATCGCCGCGTGAGCGATGTTATCGTTCATATTAAAAATTATACTTAAAGATAATCGTAGTGAACATTGGGGTACCGCCTTATAAACGCTATCGTTACGTAGGTTTTTCTCTACGACATCTGTAACATCGATGAAATAAATTGAGCAAAGTCGATTATTCCGTATAGTCATGTCCATATACTTCTTGGCAATGCTTTTGTTGTCCGAACGATTCTTTCGCGATAGAAAATAACATGGATATATATTAACTCTTCCAGCGTTCGGTTCTAACATCTCAAAGCAGAACGTATTAGCACAAATATAACCCCAAAACAATCGCGAATTCTATAGCTTGAGAAATTGAATGAATCTCAGTGAGCATAACTCGCGATCTCTTCGACGGTGCCTCGAACGAAACCTTTGGTTTTGCCACGCGTACATATACCCCAACGATACACGTGTTTCAACAATCATCCCTATAAGACAGTCTCGTCATCGCAGACTCGCGCTTAGCATTTCGTTTCTCTCGTCTCGACGAAAAGCCAACCTAAATATATATATATATATATATGTATATTTATATGTATATATGTATAATGTTATCTCGCGAGATTCGTTGTATTTAATTATATACGCGCGCATTGTTTTTTTTCTTTTTTCTTTCTTTTTTTTTCATATAACGACTTAAATATGCATTTTGTTTTTAAAACGGTAACAAAAGGATTTCTTTCTCTTTGCATAAATATAAAGTGCATCTCTGTACAGATTATATAAGAGCATTCAAGTCGCGAAGCGAAATTTTTTTGCCTGCATCCACGAGGGACTGTTGCGTCGGCATATATTTGAATTGAAATTTGAAGCGATCCATAACTGTAAACTATAACTCGAAAATATGTATGATCTGTAGCGTGAGCAATTAATTTTGATTATTCGCGATCTCCAGACTTTTCTCCCCTGAATATTAACAAAAATTACGAGTCGTAACGAAGTCTAATGTACGCGAGTAAAGGAGGATGGCAATATTATCCGGAGCGCGAGGTGCGATAATGACTTGAAGAATTTAATGCGAATGCATTACTTAGAGGTCGTAAGGAGTCGCGATACCGACGCAACTGCCGACGGGACTACTTTATGTGAAATTCTGAAGGACGGAGAACGGCGGGAAAAGGGGGGGAGGGAGAAGCGATGAAAATAATGGGACTCGGAGAGTCTCTGAAAAAGAGATAGAGTGAGATAGAGATAGAGATAGGAGAGAGAGAGAGCGAGAAAGGTACATGTATTATAATGTAAATAGAGAAAAAGGAGGAGAATTTATATGTCGTTAGCGTCCGAGAGGTTTGAAAAGTCCTACGATTGCATGAGATTTTCTTTTACAGCGGTACTCGCTTTACTTTATTGTTTATTATTTTTCTTTATTTCATTATAATAGATAGGTAATTCCTTTTATCGTTATTCATTATAATTATTCCTCTTTTAAAATCATGTCCTCATCGCTTAACACATTTCCTAGATGCGCTCGCGCACGTTTATTTATTAGGTATAACAATCTTTATCGAAATCCCGTTTACTTTTAGTTTTTTTTTTTCGCTGTACGTTCGTGGCGCGAGTCTCGTTCGACACAACCATCACTGGGCCTCGAGCTAAACAACCTCGATGTTTTTTCGTATTTCTTCGATTTTTGATTACCTTCTCAAAGTGTCGAAGCGATGTAGCGCACAGAACGTTACAACGAGACAACGATCGCCTGTATACGCAATTATGGACACGCAATTTATGCTTTTCCTTTTGTTTTACTTACGTAACAACTTCGAATCTCTCGGTGCGTTGAGAAAAAAATCATAGTTTCGAAAACGCTCGGACTAGGTTGCGATGTCTTTTGTGGATTATACAACGTTTGCAAGTGTTGGATTTACTGTTGTTCAACGTTTATATATTATGCTATTATTAAGGGCGTTAATTTTTTTCTTTCTATATGAAAATAATTTGTTCAGTGGCGTGATTATTCCTTTTTTTTTTCGTTTTCGTTCACCTTCTTTTTCTTCAATGCACCAAGGTACCATTGAAATACGATGACGTAGCTGCATTTTAACAAAAATATGCAAAGTCTATTTGATTTACAAACTTTGAAATAACGTATCATGTATAAAGCGCAACATTTGCTTTCAGAGTTTTATTAGCCCGTTTTCTGCTTCGTTTTCTTTATATATATAAAAGGAAAAAGTTGTAGATACACGAAGGAGAAAAATATATGTCATCTTGTACATTTTATTGTTAAACAATGTTTTAGCTCTTTTTCTGGGTTTCTTTTTTTTTAACCTTCGTACAAACAAATTCGTACCGCTTTCGTTTTACATTGTTTTTTGTATAATTAAGTTCTTTAATCTTTGAAGTGAACGTATACGCACAATCATTGGACATTGCAACATATAGTATGAGTATCTTTATTTTATTAAATTATAAACAAGGATCGAAGTCAAGATACAAAAAGGAAATCGATTAAAGTTGCGTACATATATCATCCCTTTGAATTGATAATTTATTGCTGCAGTACTTGTTAATGGTAATCTTGTCAACGGCCTTTCAAACCAATCTATTTGAATTTGCAAACATTACACAGGCTCAAATAGAATGTAACAAGTCAATAGAACACTATTATTTACAGAAAAAGTGAAACGCAGTTATCGTAAAGCATGTACACCGATATACCCCATTTAATGTATATCGCAACGTGTTTTGTCGTCTTGGACATATTTTTACACACGCTTTACGAGAGTATATATATATATACTTCATTTGTCGATCGAGAAAAGTTTTTCCCATTCTCTTTATACGCATCTACGCAATGATAAACACAACAATTTGCTTATATACATGTATGGTAATCTTCTTTTGTGTTTTTATTCGTTACGCTATACGTCGCGATAGATTCAGCTATTACAATTGTTAAGATTAATTAATTATTATTTTGCCACCGATTTGACTTTTTTTCCCCCTCGAAGGTACACGTTTTCTGATTCCACTTCGCTCCATTCCTTTTTAAATACAAGTCTTTTTTATTTTAATAATAGCGAATCATTTTCTGTTACTTGTTTCTACGGGTTTATCTAGATCCACTTATTTTTGTTTTATAGTATCTATAATATTATAACGTTGCCTTTCGTTTTTCTGCTGCCCGCTCACTCGAGGTGTGCATTATTGGGTTTGCTTTTTAGGACAAGATACAGGAAACGCATCTAAGGAACACACACGTATATTATAAATTCATATACGTGTCGATATACAATATATAAATAGAATCAAGTTATATATTTTATAAAGACACGCTGATGATTCGATTGTTTTTCTTTTTTCCGTGTCAGTAGAGAACTCGCATCGATCTGATCGACAACTTTTTCTTCATCTTGATATATAATTTTTTTCGTACATATTTTATATTTATAGTAATTCCTTGTATACGCAATTGTTTTTTTTTTATAACCGCCCTCTTCTCGATCTGCGATACGAAATACAGAGCAATTCTTTCTAAAAAAGACTCTGGTCTAAAGTTGTATAGAATCGTAAGGACGATAGTAAGGAGTAGATTGGATTGTTTTATCGATCATTGTATAATAGATTTTTTGGTTTGGTATATAGAGCGCTTAGTTAGAGCATTCGGATAAAATTGATATAGAAATAGTGAATAAGTGATATAATTGCATGTATATTTTCGTAGATATAGTAATATTTGTTATTTTTGTTGTTAATTAATTATTTGTAAATGTACGTCATGCGTACAAAGAAAAGATAAACGAGTGGCCAGCCCCTGATATTTATATTATATAAGAGAAGATCAAAAGCCCGTTTGTTCGATTCGAAAAACGGAAACGTTAATCGTGTAAAACTTTTTTTTTGTGGGTTTTATTTGTTTATAGCTTGCAATTAATTTTCTTGATTCTTTTCCAATTGAATATGTTAATTAGTATTGTAAAGTTCTAAACAATATTGGTTTAGAATTACTTGAATAATAATTTCTACTTTATACTTTACAAAAAGTTTGTGTAATATATGATTCTTATACTTTTAAGAAAAAGTTTTTCAAGCACTTCAAACGTTAAACTTGACCTTTTTTTTGTAATTTTTTTCCTCGAAAAATTTTGTCGCTTTTCTTTCCAGCATTTAGCTCTGGTAAATCTTTTTCAAACATTGATATATATGTTTAGTAAGTATATTTTTTGATATTTTTTTTTTTATTAATTGATATTCTTTTTCAGCGCAAACATAGCATCGAACTTGACAGTTCGTTATTTAAACGCGCACTACAATTATGAACTTGCGAAATTGTGATTTGTTTTTAGAACGACACACGCACGAGAACAGCTCGTTTTTAATAACTTACTTGATATAAGAAAAAATATAATTTGGTCCAAATCGCGACTGTTTCAACTACAATTGGTCGACAATATACGTATATTAAGTTAAATCGAATTTTGGATAATGGAAAAATTGGAGTATCGAAGAATTTGAAAAGAAGCAACAAAGAATTTGGTTTTTTCTTTCAGTCATTTCGTCAAAAACTCTATTAGTTTAATTCCTAATATCCTTCGCGTTAATAAATTTCTTCGCTACACGGTAAAAAATTGCAACCTCACACTACTGTTGCAGTCGATCTATTTAGATCTTTCTTCATTTCGTGTATAATTAAACGATATTGCAGACTCAATCTTTTAGATTCTTTAAAATGAAAAAGTCTAATCGATCATCTGCAAGGTCTTTTACTGCGCGCTGCTCAGCGTATTCTCCGTAAACATTAATTATTGCTTTGTCGTGAAGTTGAACGATTACTTGATAAACTGGTATTTGAGCATTTTTCTTTTCTGCGTTAATGCAAACACTTTTTTTTGGTTGCAAGATCTTTTATTGGTCTTGGCATTTTTATTCTTACCGTGGAATATCATTGCGTAACAACAAGTTAGATTATTGTTATTAATTATGTTTTGCGTATTGGAACGATTTTAAATTTAATGAAATAGAATTTATTACGTGTTCCGCTCAAGCGGCAGGGTATAATATTCAAGAGCGACTCCCGCGACCTGAGCATTAAACACATATTTTCACTGAAAAGTCACTCGCTCCAAGCAAGTTTCTCGCGACACGTGCATAGACACGCAAAAAGTCTTCGTGTTTTTTTTGCATCAACTATTTCAGTCGAATGATATATCTTTTTGTATTCTTCCCTTTTACATTTGGCATATATCGAAAAATGATTTTTTTTTCGCTCGCGGGCAAAGGCTGCTGCGTGGTTGGGTGGGGGTAAACTTCTACATATCGGTATAATAACGCGTAAAATCATACACAATAGATATACTGTAAAAACGCGATTCGAGAACCCATCGAATCACAAACTATGAAACTTTTACGATTTAGTGTTCCTCGTCAACCTAAACGTGTCCTAGCGCGTTTTATTATTTTAGTGTTCTCATACTGTTACGTCGGGGGTTAAAGTAAATCCGCTAAACGTGTCCCGCACGTCCTTGGTCCGTATTTTTTTTCTTCTTTAATCTTTCATTTTAAACGCTCTTTCTCTCTCTCTCACGATTGTTAGAAGTCGAAATATTATGTTTAATACTGCGTGTTTTATCCTCGTCTCTTGCGAAATGAAGGAGGACGAAAAGTTTGGGGCCGGCCACTTGAAAAAGTCAGACAGTCGAGTATCTCGATTGTGTTCAGCTCGATTCCTATATCAAGCTTTCGTATACAGCAACAAAACAAATAGAGAGTAACGTATGCTTATAATCGGCAGATACTTGTTTGTTCCGAGCGAAAACGTGTAAAGTATATCGATAAAAATAGGAATAAAGTAATGTTGATTGAAGTTTTGTATAAAAGTGTAGTGAAAGTAGAAAGAACCGGTATTTATGTATATATCATATAGCTTTAGGAAAAGAAGGAAATCATTCTCAATTAGTATCGGCTAGACTGCAACATTCGAACATTGAATATTTGGCACTCGTAAGAAACGAGGCCTGAGATCATTATTGTGTCGATTCGAAGGAAGATTGGCAAAGGATTATGTGTATAATTATACGTTGGTTAAAGACATTCACATTGGTAATCTATACAGCTCACTTTCTTCGCTTTCTCATAAACTATCTACATCGATATTTATTTCTAGTGTTAACTAGGCATGTATCGGAACGTTTCAGTCGATGCACAATTAAATTACGATAAACAAAAGAATCTCTTTTTCCAACTAATTAATTCACTGCACAGACAAACGAACGTATAATATATTATATATAATATTTGAACATCGCACCCGATTCTTTTGGTATAGTCGAAACGTTGAGTTTGTGATGGGTTGTTCATATCAAAAGTCACGATATAAAAGTTTAACGAAGGGACCCGACACTATGAACTATTGGAAAATTTAGAAATTTCACTTTTGACTAGGTATATATAGATATCGTTTATAACAACTACATCGATAACACCCTTACCTTTTTTCTGTTTAAGCTACGTAGTAGAAACCGATACCCTAATGTAGCTCAATACGTTTTATGTTTCACTTTGTTGCCAGTACATTTAACTTTATTATAATCCTCTGTGTGTGTATGTGTGTGTGTGTGTGTGTGTGTGTGTAAGTGTCGTGTGTGTATGGGTTAAAACGCTTCGAATAGGAGAGGGGCTGTGCGGGATGGTAAATTTCTTTTTCAGACCCGGGGATAATTTTGTTACACAGTCACATTCAAGATCTACGACATCATTTTTTAATCGTTATTTTTTTTCTTTTTTTTTTTCATACGGTAGTCTGACGACTCAACTGCGTTTTATACAATGAAAACATCACTTTCTGCTAAAAATATATCATTAATCGATTGTGAACATTGAAGAAAGAACACTTTTTTTCCTATCGTAATTAGACGTTACATCTCGTTTACTTTTTTTTATCTTTTTTTTTAATCCTTTAACACGTATTTAACTACGTATTTCTTACACGTTTAAACGTAGGTATCTACATATGATAACATTAATCAAGAGAACGAGGCGTTACCAACTTTAGATGCACTTCGCGAATATGTCACCGTGCACACGGCATCTATACTTTCTGTATATCTTGGGGAAATCGCCGAGAAGTGGTTGTAAAGCTGGTGCACTCGTCGAGTATCATTTTTTTTTTCACTTACTATATCACACTTTCGACAGTGAAGTTTTTTTTTTCATAATATACTCGTTATCCATTCAATATTTAAGTTCTCTCTTTATTTATTTTTTCCGTACGTTCAGGCCTGAGTCGTATTATGCTTACGTATATATATACGATATATACGATAAGAAATTGCGAAATACATTCGCCTTATCACGGCAGAACGACTTGAATTCTAATGAGTTTCACTCGTTTATTCGTCCCCTTCTTCTTCTCATTTTATTTCCATTGTCGAAAAAACGAAAAAATGCACGATAATGAAATCGCGCGTTTCCGGGGTATTTTCGTCGGCGATGCGACCGTCTCGCCGTTTGATTTGAGGTAGCGCTTTTGATTATCGATGAGCTGTAATTAGTGCTGTACGGAAAATAATGTTACTCGACTAATTTTACTTTGTTTCCTATCTGTATAGATTTTAAATAAACACTCGTCCTGTCAGGAATATTATACCTTGTGTGAAATAATCTTACGTGACACATACATATTTTTTATATTACAAAATACTGTGCCATACTTTTGAGTTTAAGGTACACTGAACATGAGAAATCAAGCTGAGCATGAATTCCATAACAGTTTCAATTTCGGGATGAAATTTCGGATGCTTATCCCGAAACTCTGTTATTTTGTACAACATAATTTTCCGTATATGTATAGATGATCTAATACCCGTTCTACTCAATGTATATATTTTCGTTTACATATTTCTTGATACACGATTAAATAGGATTTGTCATTTTGTTTGTTAATTTCGACAAGGCGCAATGACCAACAACGAAAATCCCAGAAGGAAGGCGCGATTGTTTGTTACGGATTATCACTTTAACGCTTTGCTATCGAGTGTTTTTCTCGTTTATTTATTTTTTTTTAACATTTCCCTATTAAATAGTTTCTTTTACATTCTTTTAATTTTTTTTCGCTTATCAAAAGTATCCGAAACTCGTAATGATTGCGCATTTTTTGCTACACCGCGACAATGCGCTAATTTCATTTTTACAGTCGAAATATTTGTATCTGAAAAGCGTTGAATATTTCACACGTTATTCGATACGGATAATTGCTTCTAAATAATTGACAAGAAACAATGAAAGTATAAATAACAAATGACAAAAATATTTTAATTAATATACTTTTTGTATTTAAATGTTTTCATTTTCATAATTGTATTTTCAAATTCCTGGAGAGTTGTGTTAGTTTTACGTATTATTTAAATATCATATTTATCTCTGAATGAAAACAAAAAAAAATTAATTATGAGAGTTAAAACGTAACAAAAGTGTTAAATGAGAAGTATGAGGAATTAGCAGAAGTAGCTTAAATGTAACAATTGTTTCCCGGCATTAAACACGAATAGACGCAAAATAAATTCACAGAATTCAACACAACTGATTACATTTTTTGAGCATATTTGGAATTATTTAATAATTTTGAATTATGTCGATCTCAATTAAATCCGATATTTTAATTTCCAACGAATTGTCTATCGGATAATTCCAATTTAAACTGACACTAACATCATTGTTCTCACTGCGGATTATTAAAATTAAAAAGTTAATTCCACAACTAATCAGCACCATCCTCATCTTAATCTCTTCATCTTTTAATATATATAAAAAGAATTGGTTGGCAAATATAAATTAACTCTTTGAACTCAACCCTTTCCTCTACGGATTTTCCAATATATGTACATAAGTATACGCTCGGCCTTTGCTGTTTATTCAAATGGGCAGACGTCCTATGGAAAAACAAACTGAGCTTCCGCGCCTTTTTTTTCCGAGGGCATACGCTGAATGAGAAAATGATTGTTTGCTTTTGCGCGACCGAGTTTTATTCCCGGCATATATACCGACGTCGAGAGAGGCTCTTCGGCCGCAAAAATGTTTCATGAAGTGCGGCTTGTACAAGGAGAGATGGAGGGAAGAAGGCGAGCTTTCATACCTTCGTTATTCTCCAATTTTTGAAAAGATATAAAATACGATGGTAATTTGTATTGTTGAAAGGTATCGGAGAGGACTTTGGTATGGGATTTGTAGCGAGTAATGCAATATACCGATGAAATATTATTTGGAAAGTCAAGATTTAGCGAGTCAGCTTCGTTGCGATTTAAAAATTTTGAGTTTTTTTTGTTGCGAGTAAACGTACGTAAATGTTACATATATTTTCTTTAAACTGGCGGAGGTAAGAAGATACACTGCGGAATGATATAATGAATTTTAATTATTTTTATACATATCCGATACATATCCAAGGGAAAATAAGTAACAAGTGGAGCTTTGCCATGAGAAGTAACCAATCGATCGATCAAAATTTTTATATTGAAATATTTAAATTTGGTTTACACACCAACATCGTAGTATATCGAGATCGATATGGACAAAGAATTATGTATTCACGTCGCGTTATTAATGATCTCCCTTAAATATAGACGATCCGAGTTAATGAATTATATGAGCCGGCCTCGTTCATATACCACAATAAGCTTACCACGTATACGGAAATACATGGTCCCGCGTCATCTTTAATGGTCAAAGCAGACCAACTCCGGAGTCTCATAAGATCGGCGAAGGAAGTCGAGAAGTGGCCTCTTCAGAGGACCAGCAGAAGCTCTGGTCTTTATCGAAAATCCGGGTCATCTCTCAGATGACCGCCTGGGATTTTGCAAAGCTTCCTGTATCTCTCTCTCTCTCTCTCTCTCTCGAGTAGAATTAACCTTTTACTCTTTTCCCGCACACACACACACACATAAAAAAAAGTATTCCCCGAACGCGAGATATTGATTTTAAACATTTTGCCCCTGATTCGGAATCCCATCATCGATCTATACGTAAAGCTGCCGATATCTTTTTTTTTTCTGCGGAGTTTTTATTGCCGGCTCGCGGTCGCCGATAAGAACGGCTGCGTTTTATCTTAATGCACCATTTCCCGAGCGCTGTACGCAGTTTGCGGGAATATAACCTTTGTTTCCTTTTATTCTTTCTGCTAGTACAGCGAGCGTCGTGTGCTCGGTATAGTGTCTGTTTCGCATATAGTTACATGCCGGTGTAACGATGACGATGTCAGTTTTTATTATCGGGTTATATCATGTGTGAGAAATATCCTAAGGCTATAACTTATTGGGTTGGGTTATATGGTTTGTCGCGCGATGGGGCGTTTCTTACACGCTTTTCAGATAATAATTATTTCGACTGCGAAAATACGTAGTTAAAAGAAAAACTGCAACTCAGTAGGAGGAGACTGAAGACTGTACTTATCAATGCATATAGAAATTGAAACCGCGGAAAATTAATGGCACATAGCGTAAACGTCATGATGCGTAATGAACAGTTAGAATAGAATTAACTTTCGCGTCATCTAAAGTCCTTCTTGCTTGCTCCCAAGATTAGTACGGGAAATTTCTTTTCGATTCACAGGCGATATTAATTTGAAACTCCACCCTTCTGCCTCGAAAGCAGATAAATAACAATTTTTTACCCGCTGAATTTAGACCGTGAACCATCGAAGCCTGTAAAATAAATAAAGCTTTAAATTACAATACTGCAGCTCCAGGTCATTCGTGGCTATACTTTTTATTATTCGGACACTTGCACACGTACATATTTTACATATATCTAGCGTTAGATGGATATATATTCCAATACTGTGACCCAGCTATCGACAATATATTTATTTTGATTTATTTCGTTCAAAAATCTGACACGCATCGAGAATTTTATTTGGCGTGAATAAAAGTGCACTCGAATTTTCAAAATATTAGACTTTATAATATAGTATCAGTTTTTATACTCGTGATCGTATGGGGAGCGTTAGTTAACTATATTCTTGTATAGACTATATAATGAGAAACATTTTCCAAAAAAATATTGCTTTTCTAGACCAAAGGGAAACTGAGATATGCATTGTTAACGTTTGAAAATTAATATGGGTAGTGTATCTATAGACATATAAGATTAGTAGAAGAGTTCCGACTACGGTCAGACATCCATATCTATCGATGTACTACCCATGTTAATTTTCAAACTGAAGCAAGGGATATCTCAGGTTTCCTTTGGTCCAGACAGCTAAGTATCAACTTTAATACAATCATACAGTTAATTAAGGTTTCATGTGCGGTGCACAATTACCTGTATCCGTGGGCATCCTCCAAAGCTCTCATTAGCGCACTATACTCGATTGTGAAAATTTCGTCTGATTTAAATAGAATTCTGGAACTTTTCTCATGCTTTTTACTTCGTACACACACACACATGTATATATATATATATATATTATTCATTGAATAAACTCTAACTAAAACGAGCAAATAACGCATTACGTCGAAAAGAGTGGAAAAGCAAAATGAGAATTGTTTGAGCAAAATGCTGATAGAATTGGATATATATGTAGTCGGTTCACTTGTTCAACGCGTATATATATACATATATATATAGATGTATGTGTGTGCGGCAATTTCGCGGGATCGATCGCCACATCGTTAACCGCGCACCCTCCCCGTTTTTCATTCGCGCTCAACGATGCACACACTCTCGGTTGTTGGCGACCAAAAAACAAGCCGAGTTGCTTGGAAAATTTTCGTCATCGCTTGTCGTTCAGCAGCTGCAGCCGACTAAAAATTTTGTCGAAAATCTGGGTCGACAGATTAACGCAGCTTTTGAAAGGAATATCGGAAATCCTAAGTGTGTATATATCAACGCTGTAATGGCTGGTTAATGGTCACTTAACAGGAGAAACAGTTACGGTTCATATTTTTTTTACCTGACTTGCGATCCAATTTCGTATCGGTTTGTGAAATATGAGGGATGAAAACAAAATTCTTTGTATACCATTCGGATCTGTATTAAACTTCAAATTGCTTTTTTTTTTTGCGATAGCGTGGATCTTTTGTGTTGAACTTCAAAGCGCAAGCGATACTTTTGGTAGCGAAAATGCATTCTGTCACAATGTAGGTTTTCGAATGTTTGCGGTAAATATAGTTTTCAATTAAAGTAAATTTTGTTGCTTACGATAAAAATGTCAATAAATAATTTTTGAACCTTCGATTCGCCTCTGAAATTCAGCAGCATTCGAATAAAAAGTTGGAATATTTTTCGCTCAGCAAGTATATATGTACTCTTGCGACCCGTTTAGCCTTGTTCTTTCTCTCGTTACTTTTCCCTTTTATCGATACTATATATATTGCGCGAGTAAACGTACGTGTGCATGTGTGCCGACACTTGAATCGCAATTGATTTTATATCTCTCTGTTTAAGAAGGACCGTAGAGTACGTTGTAGTTCTGTTGTAGATACTTTGTTCTTTATTGCAGAGGGAAAACACGATTGTATAGGATTTGTATATATGTGATGCATTTTTTACTTCTTGCCTGTGTTTTTTTACAGAGTCTCAAGTGTACTTTTTAAATGACTGCTTCCTCGTATAGCTATCGTTTGTTTTTCTTTTAGCGGCTGCTGATGTGAAATCTCTCTTTCTTTGTGTTCTGTGAGTTATTTTAGGGTGAGAATTTTTTGTGACTGTCTTGTGTTTTATTCGTCGATTATTTCTCTCCTTGCATCGGGATGTATTTATGCCGCTTCAAAACTATGGTGTTTTCTACCGATTAACATTTTGTTTTTTTAATACCCTTTAGCTTTTAATCGTCTTCTTTATAGTTGTCATTTATAAGAACAACTTTTCACTTATTAGAATTTTTCAAAGTAAACATTTTTTTTCAATTCTGCAATAAGTATAAATTATTCTGAACACACGCGGGTATTAATTTATAAATTTGTACCTTAACATATTACTAATAAAGATGCTGTAGAATTTTGAAATTTATCCTTTTGGTCAGTAATGAATTCTGTCAATCACCTTTAAACCTCAGAAATGAATGTACAGTTTTATAGTTTTGAATTTATATTTCGTGTGCACATAACGTAAAAAAGAAAAAAATTCATTCTAATTTTCCCCCTTTGGCAATAGTGCAGAACATGTATTGCATACATTATACGAATTCATTAAAGACAAAATAAGAGTCGTCGATGTGGGAAAAGATTATACAGCAACCTATAATTTGTTTCTGCGCTAACGCAATTTAACGCTATATCGCAAACTAATGGCCGGAAGTTCGTCCGAAGAAACTAGTTGTAGAAAAATGACTTGGACTCGTAACGCACACACGTTGAAAATAACAACCTAATACTTTCTAGATATAAGTTTCTGCACAGCATTAAGTATAATAATAAGGGTATCGATTAATTAAGTACCGAGCGGAGAGCATTTTTTCTATAACGATAAATCTTTTCAATTTCGTTTCATCTATAGGCAGTTGACGTTCCTTTTTCGCGAACTAGTTTCCACGCGACGATGTCGTGTGCCTACTATATAAGAATGACAGGCTCCTCGATCAGTTAAAAATCTGTCGTTATCATAACGCGTGTAGTTTTTTTATACAAAATTATACAGTTCATTATATCGAATCTCTGACGGGAAGGAACAGCGACGCGGTCACGCGCTACCAAAATATTACATATAGAAACCTGTACCATCTCCAAATCATCGTTATTCCCTTTTTAAATAAATATCCTATTTTTAATATGTATACATATATATTGTTTTGTTCTTCCTTTCCCTCCCACGATCCCGTTCTTAGAATTTATATCAATAATAATCTCAATTACGTAACGTCCGAATTCGCGCATCGTGAACGCGGCATCGACTAGATTCGACTCACATATCTTCGCAGTCGCGCTTTTACACTTCCTCGCGCGTACTTGTCCACTTCTTTTTTTTTCTACATTAAGGCAGATCCCGTTAATCGTTTTTTTTTTCGTCTCATTCACTCACTCTACACATTGCGCAATATTATATACTTCGGCATATTGCACTCGGTTGATTCGCTCGCAGCCTCGTGCACGTCTTCTTCGTTTTTGCACTAATTTTTTTATGTACTTTTTTTTTCTTTTTTAAAAATTGTTAAGTACCGCCAGACCCTCGTTTCTTCGATTGCACTGAATTGTCTGTATAAATTCTCACTTTGCCGATCTGCAACAAAATCAAAAAGGTTTTTTCGGTTGGGTTCTGTTTACTGCAGTAAAATTATGGGGAAATGATAATAATGAAGGTGATTATGTAAATCTGGCAAATTTGTAAGTATTTCTTTTATAAATGAAAAGTTGATTTTTTCGTTAATTATCGCAAATTAATTACAAACATTTATATTTAAAATAAAAAATTTGAATATGAACCAGCCAAAACCCACCAAATTAATGAAAAAAAGTGAAATGATAAATATCATCCTGTGTGAAAACAAGAATTGTACAAAATTTAATAATAAAGCTCAGTAACACTGCATGTAAAAAAGGTATGCAATAAATAAGTAGTGTTGACCTGTTTACGTCAGATCGTTGATATTGAAAAAGTATTTTGAATAGAACAGTAAATAAATACCGCTAAGAAGAAAAAACGCAATAAACTAAATACTTATAAACGCAATTAAATAAATAATTATCATAAAAATATATTTATAACGATTGTCTATAAGTAGGTACAAACTATTACATTTTTCATAATACGTTTTTGGTTTTCAATACAAAAGTAAAAAGTTTTAATATTTTGAATTTAAATGTTCATTTTAAGTTGTGATAACCCTTGAGATTAAATATGATTCCAATTTTGAAAGATAACATGCTAAAGTCTATATAGCAAGTAATGTGTTTACATATACACTTCATTATAACGTTCATATATTATCTCGCAAAATTCTCTTTAATAAACGGTTTCCATATTAAACTGAAATATATGCCGAAAGTGCTTCAACTGCAGTCATTTTTTATAGTCTCAAACACTTTGCAAATAGCTCGGAAATTAATCGACTACACGCAAAATATTCACTTCATGCGGAATATACAGCAAGGTTTTGATAGCTGCAGTTTGGGATAAATACACAATTAAGTACTTTGACGTATAGAACACTCGCTTTTGTATAAAGTAATCATAAGCAGTTTGAAGCGTATAACAGTGCCGAAATACTATTCTTACTTTACACACACGTCACAGATGCGATATAATTAAAGTTATTTCGCGCATACTGCTATAATTAGTCTACCGTTGAAAATAGTCGAACGAGTGTGCATAATATATAGTATGATAATATATAATAAGACTCACCGAAAGAACTGTTTCTCGTCCTCACGCACACACGTCTTGCCCTCACGTGTGCCATCCACGTGCAAATAATCGAACTAATATATATATATATATATATATAT
>UELU01143729.1:21156-56670 GCA_900490025.1 Megastigmus dorsalis | reverse complement strand
TTCTCAGACTGCCACTTAATAACACGCTGATCCGAATTACCCCAATTGAATGTAATTTTTTCAATCAAAGTTAACTAAATTCGTAACATTTTGAGCATTATTTCTTTTTAAATTTTGTATGTTTAGAGTTTCTAAAATATTGTAATAACAAAACTAACATTGTTTGATGCTAGAAAATCTTTATAAAACTCATTTAATAAATATGTTTTCTTAGATGAAAGACCACTGAAAACTAAGATCTTGTATAACTTTTCAATAAATTGAAATAAGATGTTTCTATAAATTAATATAAGTAGTATTTTACTTTTGATTTGGTATAAAACTGGTTTTGAGGCATACAAGAGAGTTGGATATCATTGATTGGGTGACTTGCAATTACCCACTGACCCCCATTACCCCTGTCTACCCTAATTGATAAGACTTTGTCCATGACTAATTTTCTATAATTGTTACCTTAGGTTTCTCCGATATCTCAGACAACATCTTTTGCTTGCTACTGCTTGCTGCTTTCTTTGAGCCATTTGTATCACTTACTTTTTTAGAAGTGCTAGATTGAAAGTTCTTCAAATTTTTCATTTTTGGAGATATCTACAAAATACAAGTACTGATTAATCCAGCAGAAATGTATCTTAATCAATGAATATTTTAAAAATGATATAAATATATTGTAATATGATTTCTTAAAAAATAATTAAAAAAAATAATTAAAGATTAGGCACTTTACATTTTAATTTGAGCGAATCAAACTTTCTGCATCAAAATTTTATTAAAAATAACAGAATTTTAAAAATATTAAAATATTTAATCCCGTTACATTTTTCTTAGTTTCAATGGCCAATTTTGGTTTACTGGAAACTGTTGCTCCCTTCGATGTTGCTGCTAAGCTGAAGACTTTTTTACCACGTCCAATTTTAACCCCCGGACTCTTACGTTTCGGTGAAATCTATCAATTAAACGATTATAGTAAAATACATCAATACATCAACTAATATATAAATTCTATAATTTAATTTTTTACCGATTTCTTTTTCTTATTTTTAATTATATTCTTTTTAAGTTCTTCATGGTAACTCGAAGTACTTTCTAATGGTTTGTCCACCTTTAGTTTTTCCTAAAATTTGAATGTTACAACGCAAAAAAATAAAAGATTTTAGCAAAGTATGGTTGTTCGTTGTGATCGATAAATTCACTTTACCTTGTTTATCTTTTCCTGTTTTGCTGTTTGCCCCTGAAAACATAATACATTTTTATAAATACTGTTTTACTTCAGCTGTTATAAAACAATACAAGTGATTACGTTGTCATTGTTGTTGTCCAAGTCATTGCCACACAGATCCATTTGTTCCAGTGTCCTTTGTAAATCAAAGCAATTTTTTTATGTGAATAACTTCTGATGACATTAGTATGAAATTATTTAAGCAACATATTTTGAACTTACGATGCAACGCTAGTTGTGCTCAGGCGATCACTTCCAAAAGACTCTAGTCTTCTACCTGAACAAAAAAATATAAATGTACCTCAGTTATTATTTGATTATTGAGGTTATATTATAATAGTAACGAAACCAAAATTTAATTATTAATTTTTATGATTTCTTTAGTAAATAATTATTTATTTTTTAATAATCATTTTGAGATCTCGGATTAGATTTGTGTAAGTTCTCATATTTTGCAAGTCCATAATAAGTATAAAATCCTGGTACTCATTGAAACGTGTTGCTTTTCAAGTTTTGCGAGAAGCAATGATATTAGAGGGATGCACAAATTAAATAACTAAATTAATCTCAAAAAATCTTTATTTTGCTCTGACGATTTCTCTTTGGATATGGAAAAGATAAGTATACATGGTAATGTATGACTAGTTTTTTTTCTATACAATAATAATTAATTCCAGTTAAATTTTATAACACTTGCACCTTTTCAAGTTAAATACAGTGTCACAAAACATTACGTATATCACATTTTGCAAAGTAATGTGTAATAACAGGCTTTTATCTTTTTGTGTTTAAGTTAACGTTTCGATGATTTTGATTGTTACTCAAATTTAAACTTAATTTCACACTATATTTTATCACGCATAATAATCGAAACACCACTTAGAATTTTGAATATGACATTCTATGACATTTATAAGTATACAATAGTTAAGAAAACAATTTTTTAATACCTGTTAATAACTGTTAAAACCTGTTAAAATTTTTAATTAGAATAGATTGTTATGGACTAAAATTAAAAATTCACTAATTTTATTAAATCAATCACACGAAATCTTTACAATTGTGTAATTCAATTATGGATCTAGTAAGCGTCTTGCTTATTTATATCTTTTGTACGACGTAATAGGTTTCACCTGTTTAAACGCATTGATAGATATAAAAGCAATGCCTATATGTTATCGTACTAATAGTAACGTGTTTGATCATAAAATGGTAAAGGCTGCTATCGTTGTCATCGGTCTTTTAGCTTACTGCCAAGGTAATAAGATATGATAAAAATGTTCATTGAGTGAAAAGTTATTGAAAAACGGTAGAGTAAAATTACACTTAAATAAATGTAGCATATACTATTTTAATTTTTTAAATTTATATCATTTTGTAAAGCTGGGCTAGCTAAAAATTTGGACGCTGAAGCCAGTATTGTTAACGGAGAACGGGCATCGCCTGGAGAATTCCCTTATCAGGTAATATGTTAGACGTGGAAAAAAAATTTTATGCTGGAAAAATTTAATATATTGGGTATCCAAATTTTATTGAAAAATTTCTAATCAGATTTCTTTACTGAAAAATGGACAACATTGGTGTGGTGGATCTGTTTTGAATGCTAATTATGTGCTAACTGCAGCCCATTGTGTTACAGAGTAAATATCGATAGTTATGACTTTAATACATTTTTTATGTTACTGTTCGTATTTATCTTGTAATAAAAATTCTAGTAAAGTGCTTTCGTACTATCGGGTCATTGCTGGAACTGTTAATTTGCAAAATTTGGGAACTGGTGGATCAACGCACAGACTCACAAATATTAAAGTACATGGACAATATGATGAAGGGGATAGCTGGAGAAATGATATCGCCCTATTACAAGTAAGTTCATTTTTAAAATTTAAAAGATTGTCCCTTAAACTCATAGTAATTAGTATCTCTTATAATGCGTTTTAGCTGCAAACTTTTCTTCAATAAATTATAATCAATTTAAATATTTACATTAAATTATTATGAAAGAAATAATATTAGCAACGTGAAACTAGTTTTAATTTATCGGCGATGACAAAACGTGTTAGAATTTTTGTATTGATCACAAATACGTATTAATATTCTTAAGATTTTATTCCTTAAATGATAAAATTATACATTTTAGGTCGATCCACCATTTAAATTCAGCAGCCACTTAAGGGCTGCGCAACTCGCTACACTAGGTGAACCATTAAACACAGGACAACTGGCAGTTGTGTCTGGATTTGGATTAGTTAATGTAATTTTTATATTTTTTATTATAAAATAAATACTAGGAAGTTCTAAAAAGAAATTAACATTAATGAAACTTATTTACTGAATTTTGGTTATAGTCTCTAGGATTTCCATCTAATCAACTATTAAAAGCTAAAGTATTTATCGATGACCAAAGAAATTGCCAATGGAAGTACTCTCCATATAAAATATTAAATACAAATGTATGCAGTGTTAATAAAAACCAAATAACAGGCTTTTGCAAAGTAAGTTGTACAAACTAATTGTATACATATCTTAATAAATTATGTAAAAGCAAAATTATACAAAAATACTCTTACGCTTTCAGCAACTATTTTTTTTTTACTATGCTAACATTATCAATTGTTATAATAATTATTATTGTAACTTTTAGGGGGATTCTGGCGGTCCTTTAACTGTCAATGGAAAAGTTGTTGGAATCGTATCGTTTTCTTTAAATTACGGCTGTGCTGGAGTTGCAGAAACTCCCCAAATCTACACTCGAGTGTCTGAATTTATTAAATGGATATCATTGAACACAAACGATCAAAATTTTACTAACAATAACAATAGTTGGGAAAATAAAAATATTGATAATGACTTCCCAAATGATAATAATAATAATAATAAGTATGAACCTAATATCAACAATAATAATCATGCACCAAATGATGATGACAACATAAATAATACGAATGGTGACAATAATAACAACGTTGACTGGGGAAACAATCCTACTACAGCCTTCACTGATTGGTTACATACACAAGATCAAAACGGCAAAGACTGGTTGACAAAATTGAATAATAAATATCAAGATTGGTTGCAAAGTGTTCATTAGTAACTCATTTGTCAATTTAGCACGTATATTTAATTTTAGCATAATATTATCGTGAATAAAATACTTTTTTTATTATTCAACCTGAAAAATGAAAACCTTGAAATAAATGTACACTATTTTTTAAAAATTCCAACTTAATTATGTCTAATTTGTAGAGTATAAAACTTAATCTCAAAATTATGGTATCTTAAATAAAAGTATTTAACGATTTGAAGATGCCAAATAAACAATGCCAATGAAGATGAAATTCAGAATAAATATTTGCTATGAATAAAATTTTAAAAGTATAAAGAATATTTGGTTCATACATAATTGTAATTAACAATTTGCACAAATCGACATGTCTTTAAAATTTGTATATTATTTACTTCCGAGCTTTTTACATTTATCGAGCACTTCTCAAACTCTAGAAACAACTTCCCCTACGTTCACCTTCTTCACCTTCTCCTGGTCGAGTAGTAGGACTTACCAAAAGCTGGTACGTTTGCCAAATCAACCTTGGGCCGGACAAACATTATGGGCGACTCGGTAGGCTGGAGATAACTGCAGTCCTGGGAGGTTAGCTCTAAGTTGAAACGCATGCAATGCGATTTCATCGGCTGCTGCAGACAGTCCAAAGTCTCATTCAGCGGCGTCGAGGTACTCATGTAATTCGCGTAGGACTTTTTCCACAGGGCACGAGGTGGAAGGTGCAGAACGCTGCCCAGAGACATCGGCGTCTGGACGTCCCTGATGTCTCCTGTGTCCATGCTGTAATTAAGCGATCCAGCTCTGCTGTTTGATTCGACGGCTAGCACTGGAATTTCGTACGTTGAACGGTTTCAAAATGACCTGCACGAGACGATTGCGGTTCTAAACTGATGTGTACGAAGCGAGATTTCGTGCTCTGCCAAGTTATGCGAGCAGACAACTAAACAGAATTTGTTTACATGTCGGGCTTGATTGTGTGTCCGGACACTATAGTATACATCGAGTTCTGACGCATTATGATTAATCCAGTATTTTCTGGATTCTTATTGTAATACCTATATCTATTATCTTTCGTTGCGACGTATCTTTGTTCTCTTTCGTATATAAAAAGAAGGTAAAGTTAATGGAAATTCATACGATGGAATTGCGAATAACAGAAGTAGTTATTTATTTAGATTTATTTATTGACTGCGTTTAATTATTCAAACAATTTCATTTCCTAAAGTTTGATTAATTTTTTAGCCGAGAAATTTTTCTTAATACCCTTTAACATTGCATTCTGGTGACGAGTAGCCAGATAATGGATGCAGGAGATATCGGCCAGGATTTAGAAACCGGAGCCAAAGGAAGATTATTGTTTTCACAGCGCGAATGTCTATATATAGCAGCGGGAGTCCTCGTGAGAGCAGAAAAGCGGCACGCGTCACCTCCTTTGCCTCCCTCGGTAGCTATGTAGCTGGAGCGACGAGGGCTCCATAACAACCCCATCATTATCGTGTCTAAACGAATTAGCCTTGTTACATCGAACCGAGGCAAGCGCTGGACTACAGCTGATGCTGCTGCTGAACATTATATGCGCCCTCGATGATTTGCTGCTAGGAGAAATTCGAACACTGAGAGCGATAATAGCCTTGCACAACGAATGATACCGTTTTCCCGGATTTGTGCAAGATGTTTATTTTTCCACGATATTCGTGGGATCGTTGGTCCGAATGAACGCGTGCGCTTCTGCTTAGGGATTTTATGCTTAATTTGATGGGATATCGAATTATTCTGCTGAGCTGCGGATCATTTAGAAAATACATTAATGTAAACTGATTGAGAAATTACACTTTTCTAATTGTATAAGTTATAAATATTGAAGATGGTCAGTAACAGTTTTCATGAAACCAAATAAACATTTTTTCTAATTACGCTTATACATTCATTCAAGATTATGTTTCTCAGAAGATATCGACGGTTGGGGGACGGTTGGAAAAAGCATAAAAACTACTATCTCGTACTATCCCGGCGGGAACTTGAAAAAGGTACAATCTCCAATGCGTTTAGCTCCAATGCATTTGTACCTTCTTCCACCTAACCGTCGATATATAGTCTCCTTATATATATGCAGTTAATTTTGTGCAAAATTTAATTATAATGCAATTCAATAATATTATATATTTTGTATCTATTTTGTGAAGAGTCACTATAAAATTTTACGATCTGATGACTGAGCATTCATCTTGAATAAAATATACTTCAGGAATGCAATATTAAATAAGATTTTCACCGATACGAGAAAACACTTTTTTCGCCAAACGCGAATATTTTGTGCTATCGTAGCCGTTTATACACTGGCTTGGCTATCGTTGAATCGTTCTCGATTTGCTCAAACGAACGGACGTTGCAATTGTTACAGAATCTGCTTATGTCACCCCCAGCACATCAATGATTTCGCAGTATGCGGTTTGGAAAAGGCTAGTCGGCGGCTTGCGCGAAAAGAATTATTTTATCTGTGGTTTCACCGCAGCGCGAGTTGCCACGCGATGGGATCGTATGATCGTGAAAAACACTCGCGGACGCTTATACGCCAAGCATGTTGTTTTTGCATAAAACTCGGCGTCGATTGATTTTTTTTTGCTTCTCTACATCTATCTCTCTCGCGCGAAACGCCTCGGAAAAATTCTCACCGACACTTTACGTACTATCTTATAAAATTACGTTGGGAATAATTTTATTTTTATGCGTGGATCTGAGGTATAAGCTTATGGATCATGCATGGAACGAATGCATACACGTTTTTACGTTTCTATTCCGTCTACACTTCAGTTTATATTGATAATTCATATTTTTATAAATCAAATTTTAACAGATGCTTCACTTATTCTCTAGGCTGAAAAAGATTTAATTTTTCTGTTTCATAATGAAAAATAAAAAAAAAACAAATTGTCTGCTTTTAAATTATTTTCTTCTTATTATTAGAGCTATAAAGTTTTAATTAGTATACAAAGCCTCTTTATCCATACCCAGATGCATTCACCATTATTTCTGCAACTGTGCAAATTTTCAAAAAAGGCCATTCGCTGATTTCTTTTTCCTGCAGCTGTAGTAAAAAATCACTCTATGTACGAGATGAACACAGGTAAGTCCAGGAACTCCTCGCGATCGATCTCAGGTGAAAATTAACAACCTTCCTTTACAACTCGTCGCAATTATCTTGGGCCACTTCTTTCTCGCTCGGCACTTAGACTTGTGCGACTCCTTTAATTAGCCTCTTAGGTATAAATGAATTAATGGGGGAATCCTATTTGCGCTCGGTCACGCCATATGTTTTCGATGAATAATCGATGAGCTACTGCTGCTACAGCCGTGAGCGATCCTTCTTTTTATTCGATTTCGTGCACACGCGCGGCGAGACTGGCCAAGTCGTAAGTCGTATACCGAGTCTTAAAGGGTTTTTGGTTTAGGACCAACAGGAACGAGAAAAGTTCGACGGCAGTTTGAGTCTGCAGGCTGGCACGCGGCGATCAATTTAATTATATGGTTTTATCTCGAAATCGACCGAATTACCGAATAATTTAGACGAAAAGGAAATCATTTAATATTTACGAACAGCTCGAAGTTGTTTAAAGTGATCCTTCGCTCATAATGCACGCACTCTCGTTTCTATCTAGCGATCGCGGCCGCGATAAGAGTCGGCGATAAAATTCGCCGTCGCGAATCGGTCCGCCGTTACAGCTCGCGGACGATCGGACCACGTATATGTATATATACAGAGGTTGTCGAGAGGTGATCGGGTACGGGGGGGCCCGACGCCAAGAAGGCGTCTAAGTACGGTACATTCCGCGCTCGCGCCTCGTGAATTTCTCCCCTGTATCTCGATGTAATCTCTCTTTCTCTCTCTCTCTCTTTGGCTCTTGAGTCCGCTGAGCAAGCATCGCTGCACTTGGCGAGAGAAGAAGGATCCACAATGTACGAGGGTCGCGAGCGCGCCACGCGGAGCGAAGCAGAAAGAACAAGTTACACCCTATAAATACGCTCGGGTAATTGATTCAGTAATAACTAACTCAAGTCGGACGAATCTCCACGGTGCGGCTGTGGTGCTCCTTGCCTCCACCATCGACTGGCCAGTAAAAGAGCCAGAAAAGAGACAGAAGGGCCAGACCTTTCTGTCTGTGCAGTATCTATAGGTATAGTGGATGCTGCATGGAGACTCTTTATGCGTTCTCTGTCATTTCGCTTCTCTCCGCTTGTCTTTTGCCTGTTGGTTTTTGGCAGCTCGTGTCTCCTCGGCTGGAAATTCATTTAGCTCGTTCGTGATTAACTTCGGGTTCCGTTATACGAGCGTGCTGTCATGGTTGTAATTGATTTTTCTTCTTTGAGAATCTGCATTTTTGCTGGACGCTTATACTTACACTGTATACTAATGTGACTCCTTACTGAGAATTTCATACGTTAAAGGTAGAAATTTGTAACAATAAATTATATTCCAATTAGAACTGGCTTATTTATAAACTGCAGCTGCAGCTGTTTTGATAAAATTTCCATTTTCTTATTAAATCTTGAAATTTTTCTGTCAAATATTACCAATCCCTACCGGCGAGTATAAAGCAGGAACGATCTTACAGCCAACAGTTTAGCTTAAATTATCAAGCGGAGGCGATTTATCAAATGAATCCTGGATACAGTAAATATCGAGGATTGAAAAAAAAGTCAGCTGCCGCGGCAATCTCGCGTACATCGCCACCCGAGCCCCAAGCTCTCTCGGCCCCCATACGCGAGCAAAACAATCCTCGGCGCATATAACTCTCGAAAAATTATAGCCTTAATCAATTAATTTTTGCCAGCTCCTAACGCCAGCCACACACATCGAGCCTCACTACGCACACACACACACACACACACGCGCGCGCACACGTACAGAGGCGCGCTCCTCCCGTCTCTCGCACTTTTATCGTTTATCTCGCCACCTCGTTATCTCCTCCATATCTCCCCCTCTCTCTCTCTCTCTCTCTCTATATATATATACCGGCCTTCTCCCGTTGCCATCCTCTGCAGCCATGCCCATCGGGCCCATAAATATGCATGCCGGTAATAGCGTGAGCGAGCGAAAAGTCCCTCGCGAGCGCACGCCGCCGCGGCTATTATATCCATTGGCGCGGGCTGTATCCTACTGCGAATGCGGGGTTAAACTCGTACGTCACGGCGTGTGCACGCCCTTTTTTGTCGCCGCTTATACGTATATAGGTACCTATGCCTACCGAGTGCAAGACGGAGATGGGAGAAAACAATAATTCTCGCGGGAAACCGTACGCCCACTCGTTTTGGGCCGTCTTCCGCCTTCCGCTCAATTTTCGCGCGGGCTCGTGACTCTGCCGCCGCTGCGGTATTACAGCTGCTTTGGACTGCTGGAGTCTATTGTTAATCTTTTACCGAATCCTTACCTGCTACGTATGTAATTGCTCGTATGGATGTGCGAGCGAGTTATGCGTTATATATTTATGAGCCGCGTTCGCGAGACTGCTGCATGGCCGCGTGCGCGCAGTCGATTTATGCACACGGCCGGTCGCGGAAAAATCCCCGCGCCTGAATATTTATGCGATAAATAAGCTGGGGAATGAAAGCTGGACGTGGCTCGCTTTGTAATATATAGTTTGTGCAGGGAAAAGGTCCCTTTCGACAATACAACGACGGCCAGTTTAATTTAACTTTTCATCTGAATTATGTGTGTGTATGTATATAACCTGGGCGAACTTTCAGAATTCTTTGTTTGAAAAAGCAGCTCTGCTAATTTACGTATCTATCGATTGCCATCTATCGAAGGTGAACCATTGTTAATTATACAAACTTTGATATCATCGCGTAATAGTAACGATGCAGCCCCACACAATAATAACAAAGTTTCAACGAAGCAAAAACGCGACTATACAAGAAAAGGAATATTCGCCGAGCTCGAGTTTATAATAGAGGCGCGCCATCACAAATCCGTCCCATCCACGCGATCGATCTCCTCTAATTTGGCTCTACCCGCCGATCGTCGATTCTCATTATTATCTCTCGTCGAGTTCCGCAACGCTCCCTAAAACTTGTGCTCGGCTCCACTGCGAATGGCTGCTGTTAATTTGGCTAGTTTCGCCCCTGACGCTCGAATAATCCGATCTCCGCGGAAGTTGAACAGCGAGAAAGGATCTCTGTTGTAGAACCTCGCAGCGGCGGCTTTTTCTTGCCGGCATTTCTTCGCTGCTTCCTTGATTGACGGATGGAATACTTGGATGAGGCGAAACCATTTAGCTGTTGATAATACGCGGGGATCGGGTGACGATGCAGGCGGGATTTTGTTTAAATTTAAAATTCATCATTGATCATGCGATCTTTTACTTGACGATATTGATTTTCGAACTGAAATGTCTCAATGGATTTAACGGCTAGAGGCCATATTTCAGAAAATAATTTTATTTTTTATTTCAGTGACTAACAATTTTATATTCTGCGTTAATTGCTTATTAAACATAATAATATCTATAAGAAAACATGATGCAATGAAATAAAAGCTCAATACATCAATATGTACAGCTGCGAGAGCCAAAATTTTATTAATTACAAACATTGCGTTATACTGCAACATTCGATAATAATAGGCACGCAACAAATCTCGTTTCGCTGGGCAGCGCATTAAAAACCTGAATCGCGGTCCGATGTAGACTATATATGCAAATGCGTCGATCGGTACCGCGTGAATATTGAAAACTAATAAATCGGCACGGCAGTCACCGGACCCCTATAAAGTATGAATTTCACTCGATAGCCAATTTAAAGTGTGAATTCGTTCGGCTTCCAAATTACGCCGGCGATCCGCAAAAAGACCAGGATCCAGAATGAAAAGTGACTTGGATCGCGCGGAGGGCCGGGCGTAAGTAAAGCAAAAAGAAACGCGGCTGCGATGTATCGCTACGAGAGCCAGCTCGCCGAATTCTTTCTCGCTCGCTCGGTCGGTCGAAAAAAATAAGAAGGAAGAAAGTATACACACATAAATAACGCGATTACCCCAAGTGCCAATAATCTGCATGCAAATGACCATCGTACCCGCTTGCGAATTCTAGAGGCGAGCAGTGCAGCGCCCGAACGATCTGCATATAGTGGCCGCGTATACCCTCTAGACGCAAACAAAAAGAAATAAGACACAAAGGAGAGAGACGGACTGAAGGACAGAGAGAAGGGAGAAATAACGAAGATGACGAAGGGGAGCAGAGAATAAAAACGAGAGAAGGAAAAATCGGCGCTGAAGGTGGCGTCGAGGTAGGTGTTAAAACACGGTAATTAACAACGGAGAGAGAGAGAGAGAGAGAGAAGGAAAGGAGAGAAGCTAAATTCTGACTCGTGCACATGGTGCGCGGGTATAAAGAAGAGAGAAAGAAGGGAGAGAGAGAGAGAGAGACCACCTTCAGCTACCAAGCGGAGATTTACTGCCGAACGGCCGCGTATTTATGAACTGCCCCGGCGAGGCACTGCAGCATATAGGTATAAGAAAGAGAAAGGAGGAGGAGGAGGAGGAGGAAGAGGAGGAAGGCTCGCTCTCTCGAGTATGGAGTGTTAACCAGCCATCGATCATGTTTTGAGGATAGTTAGGAGCCACGAAACATTCATGCTTGCCCGTCGTACCCCACACGTGGTCGCGCGCGCGAAGACACACACACACTGCACCTATACGTTATCATTACCTGCCCCGCGCTACCGCGTATAGCGGGTCGCCAATTTAATTGCCACCGTCGATTTCACCGGGGATTTGCATGCGCCCGCTAAATCGGCTGACGCATCATTCTCCAGACTGGTCTTTCTTTTTTTTCTCTACCAATAGGTTGATCAAGACTAGAGGAGTGCGTGAACGCGGTAACCGCGCGAATTGAAATTAATTGAGGCGTTTTCCCGCTCGGCTATAATACGTGGAGCACGCAATGTGCAGCGTGTTCGATCCTTATTTAATATCGCGCAAAGCGTTTAAATTATCCGCGATCGATTTATCCGACCGAGTCGCTCAATTTTCGAGAATCGCATAATTGGACGCTGCACGCGGTAATAATTGTACATTGTCGGTGCAGGGTCCCCTCCCGGAGTATGACAAAAATACTCTGGGCGCGCGCGTTATACAAAATGAGCGAAATCTCTGGAGCGAGCTGGCATCAAGATTTACAGCGCATTGACTTATTACCAGGTGAACGCTCAATTAGCGTGTGCGCATGGCTCGCGGTACTGCGGATACAGACTGTCCCGTGCACTTTTCCACTTACGCCCCGTTCTTTATACCGTATTATTCATTGAAACTTTTCGACACCCTGCAGCCCCACACACACGCGCAACGCGGCAACAGCTCGCCTCCTGGCCTGCAGAGCTCCGAGAACAAAACAAGAGTCAATGCGTTTCTTATATGTATATGCGGCCGACTGCTTGGCTGCACGATTGGTAAAGGGGAAAAAAGGCTGCCTGCCTGCCTGCCTGCCTGCACACTGCACTGCACGAGCGCGAGAGGAATATAAAGAGAAAAATACGAAGTGCAGACTGCACGTCGAGTGGAAGTGAATTCCGCTTGGGTAAAAACCTCGGGGTCGTCATAAACAAAAGCAACGAGTAATTGATTCTCTAATAACTTAACGCGCGAGCCACACGAGAGAGCGAGAGAGAACTGCTGCACCTCCTAACAGCCCTAGGTAGACATAATGTATTGCCCCGCATCTCTCTCTCTCTCTCTTTCTCTCTCTCTCTCTCTCTCACTCACTCTCTCACTCGCAGGAGATTTAAGGCCTCGCCCGGCGAATAATAAACCCGAGCGCGTGCTCACGAAGCAGAGTTTGCACCGACGCGCCACCACCACGGGACCGCTTATAATGTGTGCAGCGACTAGCGAGACTTCTCGCCTTCTCGGGTTCAACGAATGGGACGGAGAGAAGGAGTAACGGTGGTGCACGTATAAGTACGTCTGCGGTGTGGCTTTTCCATGACTTTTTTTTTAATTACTATCTAAAGAGAGTTGGGCTTATAGGAACGAGGCTTGGCTGCGGCTGGCTGGCTGTGGAAATAAGATTTTGGATGTGTGCGGGACTCTTGATTCACTTTATGGAGATATCGGCGTTTAATTGGGTTTTCGATTGCATGTAATGCAGTGCCATCGATCGGCTACTTTATGCAAAAAAATATCTACCATTTGTTGCGTAATGTGTGCGAGAATTGATGAAAGATATACATAAGGATTAATCTCACAGGAAAGCATTTCGTATATAGCATGGGGCGAATAACTGAACCCTATACATGTATATATGTATAAATAAGCCCAAATGTAATAATGGTAAGAATACAGCTCGTATGCCGCACAATAGCTGCGGGTAATCATATTTCTTTACTTTATTGTCCACCAACCGCTTCTCCTCAAATAGCCTTTCCAAATTTTCGCAAACAACGCGAAATTACACAGGGCCCCTCGCGCCTCGTGCGCCATGCATTTTCGAAAAGTGTGAATATGATAATGTCAGTGCTAAATTTTAAGCACGTGCTAGAACGTAACGATAATCGCGCTCGCGGCTTCGGATCGGCGTTAATAGTGAATTTCGCAATTTGAGAAAATATTTCGTTAAGTGGGTTCAGCCGCAGATACCTTTACGATGTGCGGGGCTCGTAAAAAGCAAAGGGGCCGGGGAACGTCGGGGAACGCCGGGGAAGGTGGATGTTCGCGAAAATCGACGCGCATTTTGTGCAGCGCCGCGCGCCGAGCTGTGAGGATCGCAGCCTATCATTATACTACTCGATACATCTCTTTTGGTGGGAAAACCGCGCTGATTGTGTCCAAAGTGTGTACGTAATATCCTCGGCATTGCCAAATGACACTGTAAGGATTTACCCTCTTGGCTTTATTGGTATATCTCTCTCTTTCTCTCTTTTTGTCTTATTCAGAAAGAATAAGAAATTATGATAAATTAAGATAAAGTAATTAAGAATGTCGAATTATGATAAAGCAGATGATGGAGTTCCTGATGCACTTCGTAATATGAATATTCCAGCTTTTTATATTAAAAAAATCGGTTAAGGTTTTCCTACTATATGAGCAATCAATAGAAATGAAACTCGAATAATATATTATAATCTTATTCTTTTATATATAAGTTCTTTTTAAAATTAAACGATCAAAAATTTAATCAATAATTCAATGAACAGATTTTTTTATCTAATATTACAATAATATAGGACGAACTTGGAATTTTGAAAAAATAAATATCTATGCTCATAAATTTCAGCGGAGATACGTACAGGAGAAAAACAAGAATAAAACGAGTCCGAGCGAAAAAGACTGTTTTTCAATTTTGAGCCTTGCAAGATAAAAGCCACGGAGAGCTGCATCAAAGAGGTCTTGTTATATCGAAAGCGCGCAATTCGCGTCACTTAAAATTACATTAAAATTAAAGCAGTCTGCAGCGCAGAGTCTCTCTGCGGGCGTCGCGGGCTTCTCATGATCTCCGCGCCAAGCCGCTTAATAAAAGAGCGACCGCTTGCAGCCGAGCGCGAAATTCCCATACAACGCGCATTAATAAACGCGAAAAAGAGCGAAAAGTTTGATAATCGCGCTTGGACATATTATACATATATACATAAAGACCCCTCGTCGGTATAAAGGTGCGATATTTCGCACGCACACACACACAGACACGTAAGCGAAAGAGAAAAAAAAGAGCTGGCTAAAGAGGCCTCGTTACCGTAATCGTCGCTTTCGCAGCCGCCGCGTATATGCCTAAACGCGGTCATCATCTTATCGCGCGACTCGTTGCACACACGCGCCTCTCTCTCTCTCTCTCTCTCTCTCTCTTTCTTTCTCCTCCGGTGTTGCAGCCAAGGCAGCCTATGTAATAAGGATAAGGCCTGCCTTTTCGCACGCCGCTCATCGTAAATTCGATGATGAACGATCGCGCGCGCCGATGCCGCTCTTATGTATGTATATATGCTCGTATGTATACGCGAGGCTGCGGCAGTACGTGTGTTCCGATCGATGAGCCTCCGCTGCTGCAGCTTGCGTACGGGCCTTTTCTCTCTTTTTCGTCCGAAAAATATATACGATGCGGCGGCTCTGCGGTGGACAAAAAGTCAGCGGCCTACCGAGGGTAATTTATGGGAGCTGCAGGGGCCCCCGACCATCTATATACAGCGATACAGCCACCGCCGCCGCCGCCGCCTTACTTCTTACGTCAAAGTAGCCTCGAAATTATTTTATAATGCGCTCGTGGCAGATCGTAAACCATAATGCCAGTTGACTTCTTCTTCTTCTTCTTCTTCTTCTTCTTCTTGCTTGTTCCTCCTCTTTTACGCGGCGTTTTCGAATTTATTACGAGCTAAATGCTTGAAATAATAATCAATGATTAAGCCTCGGGAAATTGATTTTTATTTCGGAACGGGGATCGGATTACCGAACACTGTAGACCCTGATACACCAAATTGGCTGGAGATAAGTTTGAGGGAACGAAATTTCGCTTCGTCTTCGTAGCGGCTTTTCTTTTACTTGTTCCATTTTTCGAGTTTGAGCTGTTACAGAGGGAAGTGCATACGATGAATATTGGAGGCGCGATTTGCTTCGCCTCCGTGAAAATTCAAAACTCGACGAGGCATTATTTAATTTCGTTCAAAATTCAACATCAACTGAATAAATTTACATCGATTGATAATGGGTAATAAATAGATCGATATATACTTTCTATAAAAATTATTTATTATTTTCAAACTTCCACGCCACGCATATACGAACACAACATCGCTGAAAAGCAAACAATATGCCAATAAATAATGCAGTCTTAAAATAGCTGCTGGCTCTCGCAAATCTGTGAGCTAATTGCATCTTTAAAAATCCCTTAAAGCGCCGATCCCCCGGCGATAAAGTATACTTATACGCGTGTACCTATACACGCCTCTAACTCATGGACTCGCGCGCGGCATACCGATCGAGCCCCCGGATAAAGCCTCGATAAATAGTCTGCGGCCAATTGAAAATCCATCTCCCTAACGTTCAACTCGCCCCATGCGCCCCCATATTTATACGCCAATCTGCAGTAAAAAGACCGAACCACACGAATTGGAGAAGAAAGAGGCAGAGAGAGAGGAGAGAGGAGAAAGAGAGAGGAAGATAGGAAATCGGAGATGTGAGAAAATGTCCCGGTGAAAAGGGAGGCTAGAAAGACAGAGGAAAAGGGTCAAAGAGAGAGAGAAAGAGAGAGGAGGGGGAAGGAGGGAGGAGGGAAAAAAAGATCGGCCAACGAGATTTCACGAGGTATCACCGATAAATCCCTTCGCGCCGGACAAATAACGACAAGCCTCATTACTATAAACACGTCTCACGCGCGCGGAACTTCTCTCTCTCTCTCTCTCTCTCTCTCTCTCTCTCTCTCTCTCTGCGTGTGGCGCGCGTGCAGACCCACGAGATGAGCGTTTTCCTCTTCCTCCCACCATCCCTCTACCTTTATCTTCCTTTTAACTTTATTTCCTTTCTGCGTCCCGTCTTTTTTCGCCTTTTCTTCTTCTCCTCCTTCCTCTCTCTTCCTCTCTCTCTCTCTCTCTTGGCTTGTTTAAAGTCCGATTCCCGCGGGCCTAATCGCAACGCTCTCTGCGATTTCTCGTGCGCGCGCGCGTGTGTGTGTAGCTTCTCTCTCATTCTCCCTCTTTTCTCGACTAATAAACAGGGATGACTTATGGAGGCTGGCGACGGGAGATTGAATAATCCTAAATTAAAATCGATGACTGCGAATTATTTCACGACTAAATAAACACGCGCAGTTGGTTTTGAAAATTGAATGTCAGCCGTAAATTTGAGACCGCGTGTCCGTGTGCGTATGTGTGCGGGGAGAGGGGGCGAATGCTTGAGATTCGGCTTGTGTGCGGAAAGTTCGATGCATATCGTGTCGTACGCGTGTTGTGCGGCTCGTATTTATTGCCGATGAATTCTCAGCGCTCGTGCGAGTTTCACTTTTCTCTCTTTCTCTCTCTCTCTCTCTCTCTCTCTCTCTCCGTCTCTATCTCTCTCACCGTGTAAGTTTGTTCGAATGCTAATGATCTTTGGAATTTCGTTCGAGATATATTTGGCGTGAGTTTTGTCTTCGAAGCCTGCTAGTAAATAAGTTATGTAGTTATGTACGAAGGAGAAAGGTGGTGCGAAATAAAAGGGAAGCTAGACCACTTATTGAAGCATTTGGACATTGTCTCAGCTCTCGAGGTGTTTATTTATATTTGAAATATCGATTGCAAGCGCAAGCTTATGTTGCAAGAGCAACTTATTTGTAATATTCTTACGTAAATATATTTTCAATTAGATATCTAAACAAATTGTTTTCCGATTCTGAATTTTAGTACTATGTAATAAGTTTTGTAAAATATTAAGTAAAAAGTAATCCTACCATTTGTTCATTATTTCTTAAAGTTGAAATTTATATAATACGAAATGATGAAAAATTCATATGCCAAAAACTGTATTATTATGTTGAAGCTAAGTTTTAACGACAGACATGGACTGCGTAAGAAATCAAAATATTTACTCCAAATAAAGACCTGCCAAAGTATTTACAAGTAAACACTAAATAAATTATTTTTTATATAAAGTATCTATTATAAAGCTATATACCCAAGAGGGTGAAGAAGTTGATCGAATCTCATAAAAAGCATTATAATTTCGAAAAGCAAATATTTTAAATTATAAAACTCTTAAAAATTAACCTGGCTGCGTCTACTTACTCGTACAATAATCACGTATAGGTAGTCAGGAAGTTTGGAAGTCAATTTTAAAGGGGAATATGACGTGTGCCTCGCCGTTGCGATCGCATCGATCGCGGCCTTGTCAATTAATTTCGAAAAGTGGTTATAGAGCGGCGGCCGAGGCGGCGGCGGTGGCGGCGGGTAGCGATGCAAATAGCTATTGTAAACGGGGTTGGTAAATTAAAAGAGGGAAGCAGTACATCACAGCTCCCGTCACCTGGCCAATCCACCTTCCCACCTTCCTATTCATATATATATACATTTGTGTACGCAACGTTAACGTAAATTTTCGCTTTAAAAGTCGTATGAAAAAAAAAACGAGTATAACTGCGCTGTTTATAGAAAAAAGTTAAGACACAAATCATTTACGATATAGAGATTGAAGAATGACTTTGATTCTTTCATTCGCATTTATAATAATTATAATTTCATCGGGACTCTTCTTTGGATGACAGATATTGTCTTTAATCAGCAATTCTACTTAAAATTCAAATCTGCATAGGTGAAATAAAGATAAGCACACTTGTACAACAAACAACATTATCTCAATTCTCAACAAAATCGTTTTCTTCCAAACGCAAGTCACCCAATCAATGATATCCAACTCTCTTGTATAGGTACTATACCACCTGAAATACTCATTTCCAATACTTAGGTCGATGCAATACACATTTTCATTACATTTCTTTCGCAAGCGCGCATCAACATTAGCCGCAAGCTCCATACAGAGTCAATGATGTATATAGACAGGTGTGTAGGGGTCGCACATGGCCAGGTCATGCGAAAACGCGTATTATACATCTCGCAAATACAACGGACGCGCCGCGGCAATTTCTCTCGGTATATCCTCACCACGAGAGTGGGTGGATATCCCATTATTTTGCAGACTTCTTCAACGCGTACATAAGCGCGCATGACTCGCGTTGGCATGATCGCCTTGAATATTTTTTCTCAGCCATAAATATTATGGGTATAATATAAGAAACGCTCGTTGCGCTCATCCTATATATATATCTTCTTCGTTTCGCTCTTTTTTAGCCAACGATTGCGGCTGCTTTGGTGAAACGCTACTCTTTTCTCTACCTGGGAGTGAATTATCAAATTTTTTCGAAACTTTGTTTAAAAGGATAAGTTGATACATAAAATAATTTTCCTAAGTAACTTTGAGCCAATATTGGAAAGCCTATAATGTGCAGCGCAAACCTCAAATGTGAATCCTATAAGTAAGGAGATGACCAGTCCTCCGAATCACAGATTAGGCTAAAACTTCGAGACATATTTTTTGACTACAAATTATGGAAAAAAGGTAAAGTAGTTCTTAACTTCTTCTTAAAGAAGTTATGAGCTACTATAGTGTTGTTTTGGGAAAATTGGATAACATTCAATGCGTATATATTATTGTTTGTAACTCAGAAAGAAAATGTTTTATATTAATTTTATACAAGGAAAATTAAACTAGAAAGAAGGAGCATTAATTTAAGACATATTACGCATATATTTTATAAAAATATGAATTTGTCGCAATAAATTTGAGCGTTAGGGTGAACTGCTCTGGCTTTTTTCATAGTAGAGTGTCACAAGTATCCGGAAGTTTTAGCCAAATCCGTGATCCGGAGAGTTGATCATCTCCTATAGTAACTATAGAATTGTGTAAATTATATTTTAACTGACAAATACACTAGATATTTATATTTTCTCAATAAATCTTATTAGCAAAAGAAATGAAACAATACATGAACAATAATACTTCTGTTAAAAGCTCCTTGCAATCGGCTGTATGCAATTTCTACGTCTTCAGCTGCGTCCAAGATTTTTGCAGCTGAAGATATTTACGTAGTGAAAACCAAAAGTCGTAAAAATGATCGGATGACAAAACAAAGTCCCTATGATTTCTATGAAAAAGTTGACTCAAAGAGGTGAGGTTTTCCTTTGCCGCAAGAAAACCCATGGACGACACTTGTAACAATACTTGACGGAAAGACAGACATATGCTTGACACATGTGTTGAGCTTTGACTGTTCGGACAGTTCAGTCCGTTGTCCAGAACATGTACAGAAAAAATGACTGCATCTTTTATTTGTATAATACTTATATAAGAACATAAAATATATAGTCAGACGGAAAATTCTCAAAATCTTGGAGTAACTTGAAAAGCAATTTAGTATTTAAAAAATATAGCGTATATTTGCGGATTTATTATACCTATACTAAATATCAAGGATTTTGCACTGCAGTCAACGTGAATTGCAGCTCTGTTTATATTATATAGGTAAAAGCAGCAAGTCGTTCCGGTGCCATTATATTCCGTTTTAAACTATATCCCATTCATCAAAGCCTTCCATCATTAAATCGCTATTATTATTTATTAAATCAGTGCAATCACTTTCCAGCCACAACATGACGAGGCGACCTTGTTTTGCGCTGCTCTCACGATAATTACGGCAATCCCGTCGCAAAATTAATTATATAGGTAGAGAGGACGAGACTCGATGCATGCAAAGCAAAACAAAGGCAAAAGTACGGAAACCATTAGCAAGTGCATCACATATAACACGGCAGTAAATTCTCCCCACAAAGCATCAAGAATTCATACAAGGAGAAACAAGAATGAGACGAGGGAGAGGAAGGAGAGGAAGGAGAGGAAGGAGAGGAAGGAGAGGAAGGAGAAGAAGGAGAAGAAGGAAAAGAGAATCGAAACTGCAGCGATTCCGAAGCGCGGCGGAGAACGGCGAATCCTCATTTCGAGCGAAGGAAGCGGTGCACGTGCTCCCCGAGCCCCCAAGACTGTAGTTAGCGCCTATTAATATCATCGATCGGGATCGATAGTCTCGGCCGCGATAGGCGTCATAATGATACACCAGCGTCGCTCCGATAGTTCCTTACCTCCTCCTCCTTCTCCTCCTTCTCCTCCTCCACCTCCTCATCCTCCTCTTCTGCTTGTTGCAATGCTGCTCTGCACCGGCTGCCGATGAGCAAAAACAGCCGAGTCGCACGTACGAATAATAACATGCTATTAATATATTGGCGCGAGCGAAGCGCGGCTCGCGTTATATGTGCACTTCTCCCTTTCTCTCTCTCTCTCTCTCTCTCTCTCTCTCTCTCCCTCTCACTCGCGCGCGCGCGCGGCGGAGATTGAAATGGTTTCTGCGCGCGCGAGAGCCGATAACGAGCCTTTGCCGATAATAAAGAGAAAGTATGTGTGTGCGCGCGCGCGCCAAAGGAATATTGCGGAAGGAATTCTTTTAGTGCGATGAGAGAATTATTATGGATCAGGTGGGCTGTGTGTGCTGTGCTGTATGGATGTATATTGGGATGTGGAAGTGTGCGATGGGAGCTGCGGCTCTTCTTTTTCTTTCTTTCTCGCGAGGCAATTTGGCTGATAGCGGAAATTTTTTTTTCTTTTTTTCAAGTGGATGGTCTCGATAAATATTTCTCCAGCACTTTATTTAATGTTTCTATACACATAACATTTATTGTAAGCCTTAACGATCCGATTCGTAAATAAAAAAAAATAGTTTTTTTTTTTTTTAAATAAGATAGTTTTAAATTATATTACATAAATATATTATTTTTGATATCTTTGTACGAATGTTACCTAATTATTTCAATCATATGCCTTTTAATATAAGCAACAAATTTTTGTTGACATCAATCGAATAAAAATGTAATACCGATGATTTTAGTTGAAAAGGAAATTTAACTTTACTAGTTTAATTACCAATTACAATGACTAGTAAGTATAACTATATGCCTCTAGGAAATATTTGTCTAATTATTTTCCATTAAATTTTCAATCGCAGTTTTTAAAACAAAGAACATTAATCTGAACTAAGTATAATTTTAATTAATTTGATAAAAACAATTTCTTATAAGATTAACAATTATATGATACCTACATTGATAAAATATATTGTTTATACAATAGAATCGTAATTCTTAAGTAGTATTGAATACTGAAACTTTTTTCCAAAACAATATCTAACGTGTAAAAAAATATTTTATAATAGAAGTATAAAAATAAAACAAACACAATAACAAAATATAAAGATTAATGAATAAAGATGAATTACATACCTAATTACCTACTTATGAAATTAAATTATTTGGTCAACTGTTACTTTTAAAGTTCAATATACTTATTTGAAATCTACGAACTCTCACGACCCCGTTAACACCAGTTCAGTTAAAAGGCAACCACTTCAGCCAATACTGAATGTCACTAGATGATAATATATATATATATGTAATGTGCAAAAAGAAACAATACTTACCATTATTACCATATCACACGTGTAATTTTTAAATTTAAATTGTAAACAATGTTGCGAAACAGTTGAATTTATGGGATCATCTTATCGTAGTGAGGAGCGGGGCGAGTTATTTTATACTCTTGTTTTTCGTCGATACCAAACGTCGCCTGGAACCAGCAGACGATGTCGCCACTTCTCGGGGGTCCCCGTAATAAACATTCACAGGGGGCACCTCTGCACAGCGATTTGCGCACTTTCTATCTCTTTCTTTCTCTCTAACTGCTAAAGTGCTAACTCTTTCTTTCGCACACACACAGGCAGATACACTCGCATAGTCGCATAGTATAAGTTCCCGCAGCCTCCGCCGCGGATAAAAAAATAATAAACAAAAGGAGGCGAAGAGAGAGATTCGAGAAACGACGGACTGTGCACCACAGGCCCTTTTTTCTCGATCAGGATAATGCATCGACGAGCTGCTGCCCATCGCCGAGGCTCCCACTGAGAAAACATATATTTTCTTTACGCGAAGGCTATCTGCATACAGCCCTCGGAAAGGTAAGCGTGTATGTTTATATGCGAGTCTGTCTCTGGCAGCCTGGTACCTTTTCTCTCTATTACAGTCTCTATACACTTGCCTCCTTGACTCGTTCCATCTCTCTCCTTCACGCGCTCGTCCGCTCGCTCGCTCTCTCTCAGCTTCTTGCCAATCCGTTGACGGATCGGTGTGTGCTGCCTGCGTGTGGTAGTGCGGAAGATTCTGTCGCGCACTCGCGCTTGAAAACGGACCACCGCAGCACAGGTATGGGGGTTATGTTCGATTGAATCTCCGGTAGTCGCGCCGAGGTAAGAGACGAAGAAAAGCGGCCGAGACGAAGCTTTGCGACAATCCAGATTTTTCCTCGATTCTCGTGCACGCTGTCGCTTGGTATCGCCAAACCTCACGTGTTGCGAGCGAACGACGTCGCCACGGTTTTTTAGCGTAAAGTCGCGCTCGCGCGCGCGCGTCGTACGAGATACGTTGAGCTCATTGCGAGGAGAACCGAAGGAGAGAAAAGCAGTAGTCGTTTAGGAAGTATCTAATCGAATCAAAGGCTTTGGCAGACTTAAGAGATAGCATATGCGCGAAATGCACTTAGCCCCATTGTTGCTACTTGGAGAAATTCTGCGACTGTTCGTCAACGACGTCGTCGTTCAATTCTCGTGAGACGTGTGTGCTTGCAGGTCACATCAACATGAGCGAGGGTACACCTCCGAGGACTAAACGCAACGGCGCGAGGTCCTTCAAGAATCCACCACAGCCTCACATGTGCATACAGGACTTTGTCATGGTGAGAAAGATTGGCTCGTTGAGCAGTATGCCTTTTTTTTTCTTTGGAAGAGTGCTTTTCTCAAGCTGGTTTTATTCATTACAGGATTCGTCGATTCCTTGCTACATTAATGTTTTGTCTTGGGATAAGGTTGATATGCCAGCTGATCCAAAACAACCCCTCCCACTGTGTGGAGGAATGAAATTAACTCCACCTCGAACGGAGGATAAAAACACTTGCGTATTTGCTGTCATTGCACATCCAGAGGTTCTCCGACAGCGAGGAAAAAATGCCCAGGATGAGAATGTTAGTTCTAATATCTTAAGCCTACTAAAAATTGTACTTTATGTTGATAAGTCTGAGCTCGTTTAAATAGAATCTCTGGTACACACTAATTACATTAAAAAATAGTTTAAAATTTTCAATGAAATTCATTCAAGACTGATTAGCACTACAATTCCTTTATTTGCAGTACATAATACTATTGATAAATCCGTTAATTTTTTTATTCATGAGATGCAAACATTTTTAATTTTATATAAAAATTCTAATGTTAGAAGCTTTAGCTTTCTTAATTGAAACTCTAAATATTTTACAGATTCAATCAAGCCTAATAGAAGTTTTATTAGACTTTGTGGAATCCATGAACAAGGGTATAGTTTTCAGTCGTATTTATTCCATTCTAAAAGATAGAGATATCACTGGGGAATTGAAAGAGGTATGGACTGCAGTTCAAAATCAAAAAGACAAAGAAAGTACGACGAATCAACAAGAAACCTGGATAGATGGTCAACCACCAGCTCCTCAATATTCCCAGTGTACAGATCAACAACAGCAACAACAACAACAACAACAACAACAACAGCAGCAACAGCAACAGCAACAGCAACAACAAGTGCAACAGCAAGTGCAACAACACCAACAACACCAACCACAGCAGCAATTGCAACCTCAACCACCGCCTCAGCAAGTGCAGCAGCATCAGCAACATCAACAAATTCAACAAAATCAGCAAATGATGCAGAATTCATATTTGATGTCGCAACCTCCTCAGTATCAGCCTAGTATAGTTTATAAGCCTGCAGCCAGCAACATGGAGAATTATGAGAGATATAAATATCAGCAACAGAATCCAGTGCCCATCAATCAGAATGACCAAGCTTATCAGTCTCGTAAATCGGACTTTCGTAGTCGTAGGGCAGAGGCAGTTATGCCTGGCTGGTAGGGTCACTTTGACAATCAAAATTTTATTATTTATTAAAAATATTTTTGAATTTTTATTTTTATTACTAGATCTTTTGTCAACGTTTCTTTTTATGCTTTTAAACTTATAGATATAAAATACTTTTTGAATATAAATTGATCAGGTTGAAATTTAGAGGTCCGTCTTGCCGACGGCAAGTAGTTTTCAGTCGTTCGTTAAAGTTATTAATTTATATTGATATATAATTGTGAAGGGTGTATTAAAAAGCTTAACTCTCGAACTTTAATTTCATTTTTTTTTTCGTTGCACGATTAAAGACAAAAAGTTATTATCAACTACAAAAAGGGTGCTTAGGATGGCACGTCTGACGGCTAAGGGGGGGCACGTTTGGCGTGTGAAGCACGGTGCCGCTGTGGACGCCGAATCAAAACAAACAGTCATAACCTCTTTCGCGCATTTCGAAGCAGTGGCACTTCGCAAATATTAAGTCCTAATAATTGACTTAATCTAAATTATTAGTGCTAGTTTAATGGTTAGGAAATATAAAAAACAAAAAAAAAATAAACTCTCTTGGACTTAAATACATCCACGCTTGGCAGTTTTCTTTTATAAGAGATAAAAAAATTCTGCGTGCCCAAATGGGTTTAAACGTTACGGTATTCGATTATTAAAGGAATAAAGAGTGCATGAATATTTAAAAGAAAGTTCATATCCATTTCCCCTTTTATTTATTCTATTTTAAACATTTTTTGCCAGTGGTGCCCTACTCTCCCCTATATCACTACCTCAGCAACGTCCTCCTCGGCAGCAACAGCAGCAGCAGCCTCAGCAGCAAAACTGCCCAGCATACTCAGCTGCATCATATCACTTCCAGCAGCTGCCTCGACAGATGGTGCCGCAGTACATTAACTCCAATATGAACCCAAATTACAGTGGTCAGGTAAGAAACATTTAAAAGTTGCTTATAAAACTAACATATAATACTAAAAATGATTGTAAAGCAATGGTCAATTTTCTGAAATAATGTTTAAATAATTCAAGGTTTTCTCAGTATTATTACTCTTTTAATAATGTATTACCTGCAAAAATACTGTGTAATAAATATTGAATATTGGTTTCTATATTGTATGTCTGATAATAGTTGCAAATTGATCATGAAATTTGTTTACAGATGAACCCGGTCGTTACGAGCCACTATTCAGACTATATGATAATGCAGCACCAACACATGTCCTCGGGTATGGAGCAACGACAAGTAGAGAATCAGATACACGCGGAAGTGCACAGGATGCAGCAGCAACAACAGCAGGAGCAAATGCACGGACCGCCGCCAGGACCGCATATGCAGCAACCCGCGCCTCAGTATATTTCGGGCGGATTGGTCGTCTTTGATACTCAACCGCCTAGCAACACCGGCAAAAGGAGCTTCTACATGTCCAAGCTTCAACATATGGCTGCTCAGAACCAACCTAGCAACAGACAAATTAATTCACCCACCCACGTGAAGCAAAGTACTTCCTCGCCTGGTGCGGGTGGCGTCTCGCAAACTAGAGAAATTACAGTGGAAAATCCAATGAAGCCTAAATCACCGGTCAAGGTAACGCGGTCGTCACAATTGTGTGCTGAATTTTGTTTTTCGATTTTTGTATTTTTTAATAATCGAAGATTGGGATCAGATTTTAAAGCGAAATCTTGGGTAGAGATATATTTTTAGTATAGAAGTGAGTTGGGAAACACTTAAGATTTCTGATCAGTAAAAGTGTTTGTATAACTCAATACAAGGCTTTAACAGGCAATTAAGTTTACAGTTTAATTCTCTTAATTATTTTATTCTCTGGATCTTTCATAAAATTATTGGGCAATTATTCATTAATGAAATTAACTACTATTACACCGATAACAACTTATTAAATTTATTGTTATTTTTTTAAGGTTCTTCAAAGAGATCCAACACTGCAAAACAAGCAAAATATTTCTCAGTCTTCTCCAGAGAAAAATACCAAGAGTTTAGAGAAGAATGTAGATGAAAGTAATGAAGCTTGTAATGTACAAGTGACGGATCTCGACGAGGAGGAAACAAAAGTTAAAGACGTTTCGGAGATTAATGAAGTACTCTCTAAGAAACCAGAAGCCTTAAATTATGCTGCCGCTTTAAAAGAGTTAAAAGACCTTACTGAAAATTCAAGAGAAGTTAAGACTCCAGTTGTAGAAAATCCAATGTCATCGTCTTCCAATCCGCATACACAGGAATTAAATGAAACAACACACCAACACCATTATAATCAAAAACAAAGATCGATTAAGACGGTGCTGAAGAGAAATAAATCTTGCGCTAATGATGTTAAGGTTACATTTCGTTCTTGTTACGAACAATTTTTAAGCTTAAGGGGAGTCCGTACTGTCTATCCTAATGCATAGTTACCGACACAAAGCTATTTTTCTTTTTATTTGTTTAAGTATTTTTAATTTCTCGACCAGAGGTACAATCCTTGTATCACAGGGAATGTGCTTCTACTTCAATAATCGCAGAAACTAAAAATAAAATGTAGGGATTTGTAAGTCAGTATGGATACCTCTTAATGCACAGGTAACAGTAATAATTGTTATATTTTTTGTAGGGTTGGGCAAAGGATGCAAAAGGACCTAAAAATGGAATCAAAGCTAACTATGAACAAATGAATTCAAATGCAATGGAAAGGCTTCATGATAAAGACACAGATGAACATTTAAAAGGAGCTCAACCTGTGACAGAAGTTAACACAAGTACTGGGTGGAATTCCATTAAACAAAAACCGTCGGATAGTCCAAAGCGTGCTCAGTCAACCGTAAATAGCATTATTAAAAGTGTATTCAAAATTAACCAAGGAAATAATGTTTCTGGAGATGAAGTTGGAACAGGGAAGAAACAAAAGGCTAACGGTCAGGTGAAAGGGAATACCAAAGGACCCATGAATGAACACGAAGAAACGAATCCAGGTTTTTAGATAGTTTATTAATGGCTTTTGGCACTATATTTTTTATTTATTAACAAAAGGTATTATCAATTTGAAAGGAAGTTTTGTTCTCAATAATGCTAAGTTTATCTGATTTTTTAATAAATATTTTTCATAAATTTTTAATAATTTTTAATAAAAAAAACTTTTATGATACTTTATTTTTTCAAAATTTATGCCTAAAAACTAATATTAAAAACAATAATTTTTTTGTAGGCTATACCATTCTCAAAAAATCAGAAGTAATTACGACGATGACGACGATGCCGACGACGACGACGGCAACGACGACGGCGACGACGACTGTGAGCACATCGGAAGAGGTAGTAAATGAAATCGCTCATCTATCGATTCAAGACTGCAAAGATACGACGGAAATGAATGCCGTTCTTTCGTGATAAGCATAGTTTTAGCCAGTAATAAGAGAAACAAAAACAAAAAATCTAACAGCCCGCTATTAATAACCGGAATAAGATCAGTGTAAATAGATAAGTTATCGATTAAGACAAATAATTTAGACGACCTTCAATTAGCTTTTTAAAACGCGAAAAAAAAAGGAAAAATAGTGAAAAAATACAGAAGGAATAAACCAGGATTCCACAATTCGAAGAAATCGACATTGTTCAAGCTGTCTTCGATGTGTTTGAATTGAAGATTAATTTATATAGGATTTGCTGGCGAGGCTGTGACAATGATTTAAGGTATTTCTTGAAAGGAAATAAAAAAGAAAATACAATAGATAAGTTTGATGAACGAGAGGAATAAGATGAAACCGAGAAATGTTCTGAAAAAAGATAAAACTCAGTTCTGACTGCTTTTGAAGTAAAGCGTGCGTACTCGTGTGCTCTCGCGGCGACGGACTGATATTAACCTATTTTTTAAAACTAGTACGCTATGTTAAGAAATATTACTTATGTCGACTGTAATTTACTATAAACTGACAGACTTTTCTATCGGTCTTACAGTCTAATCAATATTAATGGGCAATCAGATTGCCCAATAATATTGATTAGACTGTAAGACCGATAGAAAAATCTTTGTCAGTTTGTAGTACGCTATGATAAAGAAACTCCCGTCGGTTTTAATATGACGAGGACGGCTCCGCAGGGACGCCCTTATACGTTCCTACGCTAAATACGCACTATGAATTACTAAGTATGCTAGAGGGTGAAATGAAGCGAGCTATACTTCGGATCTGACGTTGGTTATACACATAAACATTCAAGCGACATTATACAGCAATATAAAAACATAAAATATCAACTCGAACGTTGAACATAAAAAAATAGACAAATGTCAAAGGATAGTTGTCACGAGATCTCGTACTCTCTTTTGTATATCTATAGACGCAAAACAAATATTGTTAAACATTGATGAATTAACTCATGTGATTAGTTCTTATAAACATTATTTTTAATCTATTGAAAATAGTTAAATTAAGTAAGATTAAATTTACCGAAAGTTTATATACAAGGGATAAAGACGAGATTTAGAAAATCAGTTTTATCATTAAAATAAAATACATAGCAAAACAATTATTACAGTATGATCCCAGTTCGTGTTAATTGAAAAAATGAAATAACAACTAACCGAATATATGAAGAAAGAACATGTAAAGAGTTTTATCTTTAACCAAGTGATTCCTTACGAGTACCAAGAGCTAATATAGACAGTGACTCTCCAGTGATGTTAAAGTGATGTAAAAAAAATTGTAAGACAAGCTATCTTAAAAATAGTTACGTAACTAAAATAAAATAATAGGGGATGATAATAGAGAAAAAGAGAGAGAGGAAAAACTAAAAGCCAGCACTATGATATACTTATAAAGTATGAACACACGCAATATATTGTAATCATATATAAGTCGTGAGATGTAGGCCTTTAAGAGAAACAGAATAGAAAAAACATGAAACAGAACACTTTGGTGCAGTCCGATAAGCGAGTTAGCGAGCATCTTAATAAGTTTCTCTAAAACCATTCGTAATGTGCGCGCTATGGGTGCTTTTTTATTGCTTTAACGATTTTCCTCTGTTTTCTCATAAATTTTTTAGACTCGCCACTAGCAAATGATATTTCGAGCATTTAAACAATATTAGTACTTCTTTATAGAGAAGTTTAATAACAAGTTTGTGATTGTGTAAGGGAAAATGATGAATTTTTTAATGAAATTAAAGAGTTTTTAATCATTTCAAGTTTTTAAGATATCAATCATTTTAAATTTTGAGTAGTGTACTTGAAAGTATTTTTTTATTCTTATATTTCACATTGACCAATTTATAATTCGTAGTAAATTTTAAAACTTTCTTGTATCTGTTATACTTTATAATAATTAAAATTTATTAATTTTTCATTACATATTTGCAAATTAAGTATTAAATTTTTTTTATAAGACTTCGTCGCCTAATGGTGCGTCGATCATTAAGATCTGACATTAAACATTTTTTTGCGATCTAACGATCCAAGCAAACGCTTTATGTAATTCACATTGCTGCCATATTGTACGTGTGTATAAAGTAATAATAATTTACGATTAAAAGAAAGAAATAAAAGGGCAATGTTTTCTCGGGCGAAAAGAATTTAAATGCTATCGAAAGAATTAATTAAGTACGAAATTTCATTGACCAAGAAACCATTGAGATTCTTAGAGTTTTAATGCTGTATAAAATGCTTATCTTTAAAATTGTTGAAATTTTATTTTTTAATATATACGAAATGACTTTTGAAATCTGAAAATTATATCAGAGCTTTTCGCCCGAAAAGTGATTCGAAATAATAAAATACCCCAATAAACATTTGACTTCAAAAAGACAACCAATGTCCAGACAAAAAGAGCACTTTTGGTTTATTTTCATCGGATGGCCATTGGTTGTCTTTTTGAAGGGATCTAATGGGATTATCGAACAAATCTTTTTTATGGAAATGATCCGAAACTATTTTACTCACTTTTTTTTCTTTTTACAATATCCGATGCATTTTAAAAATAAGTAAAATTCTATAATCAATTTGAAAGGAAAAATTTTTATGGACAAGGATTTTTATTTAAAAGCCAACTTTTACCTTGATATTTATATTTTTGGGACATTTTCCTGATATTGATCGTATTTTACTAATCAACTCTTGGTATTTTATGCAGGGAAAGACAGCTTTCGTTACTTTGAGTAGATTTGTTTCTATTTTATGATTTATATATAGTCTATTCATTGCTTATACTATACAATTGGCCTGCAAGTAAATATAATAAGTTTTTTAAGTAACTTTTTTATATTAGAAAAATCAAATTTCGTACTAGGTTTCATAAAACAAGCCTTATGAATAAATATCACATAAGGAAATAGTATTGATCGAGTTTTTGTTTTCTTTACTGTCCTCTATTTCAACATACAATCTGATTAAAATAATTATTATGCTTCTTTACACGTAATTTGTACATTATAAAAATACAAATATTTCTTCTACCTTATATTTTCTTGGTCCATTATTCATTTTAAAAACCAAAAGATTGCGTATCCAATAAGTACCGCAACCAACAAGTCATAAACTATATCTTTACTTGCATAATTAATGTATTGCACGCAGACTGACCGCACGGCGGATGCAGACTGTTCTTTTTAAAAGCTGCGTTGGAATGAATTTTATCACTTTTTAAAACCTAATAATGTGCATCACATGTAATGTCCGAGTTTATTTTTTTAACGTGAAATTAATCTTAGCTCATTAGCTTTGCGACGGTCAATTTTACAAGGTAAAGAATGTTTTTTAAATGACCTAAAATTAATTTAGCCTATATAACGAAAGCTGCCAATTACCTGAATTCGATCGCGAGGTGCTTCTTTAACTGTTAAGTGTCTCGATTCGTATAAAGATAATAGAATGGAAAGCATTCGTACAGAGGACCAATCCTTCTATGACGATTTGACAAGCGAATGTCAAGCTGAAGACAAGGTTTAATACGACTCCGTGGTTTTATATGAAAAACGAGAAACATTTTTGAATGCGAAACCTTGAATGCGAGATTGGTTTTCTTTCGCTTTTTATTGAGAAGAGCGAATTTTTCACTTTTTTCAGTTTCTATTTATATATATTTTTGCTCTTTTTCTACTCCGAGAAGCGAAATGCGGATGTGTAAATTGTAAGCGTATGATATATAAGGAATTGTAAATCGTATTTAAACGACATTGCGGCTTATTGTCTCTATCGGCTACAATACGAATTTCTTCCCAAACTCCTTTTGACTCCTTGAAATTATTGAATTTGTTATTACTATGTAAACGTATTCAGTATTGACGTTACTTTAATCTAGTTATTATTATTATTATTATTATTATTATTATTATTATTATTATTATTATTATCATCATCATTTATTAATTATTATACTTTTTATTATTATTGATGATACGAATTATTGTAATCTATTATTATTCTATAATACACGTTCTTTTTTCGAAATTAGAAAAAAGTAAAATGTTGATGCTCTTATTTGAATAAAAGAGTTTGTAAAACGAAAGTTTCACAATCGTGTAACACGCAATATTTGTTAATGACGGCAATTATCCTTTGACTTTGCAACACACACTTGCTTTCCCTTGTTCGAAATCTCGAGCAGATATTTATAACTGCGCAGCTAATCACTATACAGGCACTTATTATATGAACATTTTTCGCGATGGATTAGTTAATTTAATTGATTTATTTTTCATGATGATTAATATACGGTAAACAAGCCGTATTAAATATCTTTGTAATATCACATCTTCCATGTCATTTACTTAGTTTTTATTTCTATATATAAAAAAATTGTTATTTTTCGCATCTCAATTAATTTGTGTTTTTAATTATTTAATTCTTTAAAACAAATTATTCAAAATAAATACCTTTATACCTAAGCTTCATTATTGTTATAATGATTTGACACCGATGCCCCTTCAATTCAAATTTATTTTACAGCATTTTCATATCATTATGAAATAAGTATGTTATCAGCGCAGAAATAGATTATTACTCCTTCCGTATGACAGTTATCAAGAAAAAGAGAGCGACATGAGAATGAATTTTAAAATGCGCGTTACACGACGGCCGCATAGTTTCGTATACGTGCACTCGTATACAAAACCGTGAACCACGTATACGTAATTACCTATACAGTTCACGTAAAAATAATTACCTAGGTTTGGTTGAACATCTTTTGATCAGAAGTTTTTTGTTTTCTATTGATAATCACTGTACATAAATTATAGGTATCTTTATCATGCTTAGAAAACATTGCAAATGAAAACCAATTATCGTACAGTATTTCTAATTAATTTTACAGATTTTCTTTTCTTGTGTAATGTACTGATTATAATTAGTATGAAACTGATAAACAATCTCATCTAGTCACATTATATTATTAGTATTTAAATTAGTATACCAGTAGGTCATTCATTTCTCAACAAATTATCATCGTAGGTCTTTACGATCGATTCAGTCGAGAGAAGAAGGATGCGGTTAGACACCGGATTGTATTCTATTGTAGCGGAGAAAAAAGAGTCTTTGGTCTTGAAAAGACTTCGCAGCGAAAAAACTCTCAACCCAATTAGGTAGTAGACGGTATTTTTGGCCGATGAGCTGAATTTTCTCAAAGAATCTCCTGAAACATCATCAAGGCCATGCAGAAACATCCGCAGCGTCGATCACGCCGTACCTGTTCCCCTATTAGAACGAAAGAAAAGAATCCGAAAATTTGTCCTCTTCCCACGAAAGCGGCCACCTCGAATTCCATTTCCGTTGGCTTTCAAGCGCGCGAGGCGCTTACACAGCCAAAGGCCAAGCCGAGTCGCATATATATACACTTTCACCGGGACGATCCCACAGCGCAGAGGCAGAGAGGCGCATAGAGAAGAAGTGTATATACATATAGGCATACAGAGCGAGGTGTAGACTATAGAGGTATATATATATACTGATACAGTCGGTCGGCGGGCGAACTTTCCCTTTCCACACCGGCATCGGTCGCGTGCACGCGCACATCCAGGTAGGTATATCCGGCGACGAGTCGCTTACCAGTCACCGGTCCCCCCGAGAGATCCTCCGCGCTTTCGCCTCGCGGCGCTTCGCTCGGCACGGCACAGCTCTCGAATCGACTCGCGGCTCGGATTCTAATCAAGCGCGTCGCCGAGTTCGCCCGTCTTTCCCTGTCCTTTTTTCCTTTATCCTACCGCGAGTCGCGCTCCTACAATATACTGCACATCAGCCGACTCTGGGCGAAATTGATATCGGCGGCCGGCGCGTCCTCGAGCGCAACCGCAAGCTCATCGTCCGTAACGAACTTCCGAGCGTGACTGCAGCCGCTGTGCAATTGAGATTTTCACCGCCATCCGGATTTTCGAGGTCGCGCGCGAATTAATACTTTTCGCGCCGGCCACCGTGGATTTGCAGAGTACATAGGATGTAATTGCACGGACCCGCACGCGGTGCGATTAACGACTCGCTCGAGATCGAATGCCATCAGTGCTTGTGCAGTGCAGGTGCGCGGCCGACTTTCGAATCGGCTGGTGATTTTTACGGTGCGCCGAGGAGTTTCGGTAGTGCCCGAGGAGTGCGGAAGAGGACGAGGCGCTCGGATGCAGTTGGATGACGGTGCGGTTCGCTCCCCCGAGTCGTAGGTGACGCGACCGAAAATTATGACGGATGCTGCTTCGGATGCTGCAGCGATTGTTCGGCCAGCACTTTCTCGTACAGTCGCGATGCGTCGAAAGTGATGGTTTGTTGCGCTAAACTAATGGCAAACTGCCGTGACGAATAGAAGGATTTCTGTACAAATATACTCGATAACGGCACAAGAAGTAGATAACGTTTGCCGCGTTTACCGTATAGCAAATCTACTTTTAGGAAAGCTCTTTTCTCTCTCTACGCGCTCCTAGTGCGCGGCAAACAAACCTCGCGCGCACTCCACGATTTTTGCCTTCGACTCATTCGCTCATTTCAGTTTTAATAAAGCAGTTTCGCTATTTGCTCGGGCTATCGCAACACTTTCTCTACTTTCACAATTTGAGCGCGCGCCTGTAGAGCGCCAAGCGCGCATTATTATAACGGTTGTATCGACGATTCCCTACCGACAAAGCCATCGTCTAATTAGAGGGAATACGCGTATCCACGAAAAAAAGGAGGCAGCTTCTGCGAAATTCCTCCGCGAAAGCTGAGCGCGCGATAAGGATCTCGCGCAAAAGTGTCTTGCGCGAACCGGCAGTCTTTAGGTGCGCGCGCGCGCGCGTCTTCGAGAGCCTCGCATCTCTTTTCAAAGCCAGCTACTCCCGCGCACTCGGTGGCTTGCATCGAGAGCGCCGCGTGCCGGACAAATACCTATACTTCACTCCTTTCCTTTTTTCTTCGCTCTCAGGACTGGAGGCGTGACGCCGCTGCGAGTCGAGAGTGCGTTTCTGCACGCGGCTGCGGACTTTGTGTTTCTTTTTTTTTTCTTTTTTTTTTCTTGCACTTGGCCGCGCGGTGCGAAAACCAACCACTGGCTGGCAAATATTTGAGCTCGCGCCTCGTGCACGAGGACAGAACTGCATTCGCACACGTGTGCATTGCCGCTGCAGAGGAAGGATGTTATGCTGCGCCGAAGGTGAGTTCATGTTTGAGGATAGGAAGGAATGTGCCGATCATTGGATTCGAGCTGTACAAGTTTATTTGCTTGAATTGAATTTACTTTTTTTTTTCTTGCCCAGAATTATTAAAATGAATGACAAT